>JAXCGZ010011769.1:0-10000 GCA_037179515.1 Halocaridina rubra
GGGATCCTAGCCATACACAGAACCGCGTCAGATTCGTTTATGAAATCCATTTGCGTGTGTCTAGCTAACTAACAATATGGTATCCTAGGTTTACACTGTTTAAGAAATCGGGCCTAAGTCATCAACTCTGACCCATTTCTAACCCATATCAAAAAGCTTTTTAGACAGTGTTTCACATCCAGTCCTTTTTAAGTAAAATAAATTCTTGCCATATTTATGATTTCTGGTTCAAGAGTTATCTAACCAAATCGCAAGCAGTTAAACAAACAAACAAACCAACATGGATCATTTAATTTCTCTATTGAATCTGGAGTCCCTCCAAGGGTCTGTCTTCGGACCCCTTACGTTTCAATATATATACCTCCACGTGACATGTAATTGAGAATCATATATAATGGGAGAGCCATTGGATATGAAGGCACGCACGAAACATTCTGAAATTACGATTCGTTGATCCAGGATGTCTGTGGTTCCCACGACGTCTTCTTCTTTTTCTTCTTCTTTCATGAATGAAGTTTCTCTGCGCTTGGCCGAGCAGCAGACGGTACTGTAGTTCAGTGCAGTGCTCTCTCTCTCTCTCTCTCTCTCTCTCTCTCTCTCTCTCTCTCTCTCTCTCTCTCTCTCTCTCTCTCTCTCTCTCTCTTTATTCCGTTCATTAAACCCTTGGAACAAGCTAGCAATTGCCTTCCTTGTGAACTGAAAACTATCATTCTTTCCCAAAGTTCTCCGCAAGGAGGCACCGCCCTAACCCTTTATAGAAAAGGGAGTCCGTGACGCAAAACCGAGCACAGCTTTTCCAAAAATACCTTCAAATTTCACAGCGAGATTCACTACTGATTTTAATCAATATTCAGAAATTATTAATACTAATCTGTCATGCCTATTATAATCCATTAAAAAAGACTATTAACTTCTTTTTATTATTATTATTATTATTATTATTATTATTATTATTATTATTATTATTATTATTATTATTATTATTATTATTATTATTATTATTATTATTATTATTATTATTATTATTGTTATGTTTATTATTATTATTATATTATTATTATTATTATTATTATTATTATTATTATTATTATTATCATTATTATTATTATTATTATTATTATTATTATTATTATGATTATTATCATCATTATTATTATTATTATTATTATTATTATTATTATTATTATTATTATTATTTTTATTATTGTTATTATTATTATTATTATTATATTATTATTATTATATTATTATTATTATTATTATTATTATTATTATATATTATTATTTTATTTTCATGTGTACATCGCACACTAATTGAAATAAAAACTGTAGATCAAAAGAGAATCATTTTTGTGAACCGCACACTATAATGTCCTGGTAGTCACCGTGGCTCAAGCGGTAGTGTCAACGACTTTGAGGCGTCAGGTCAGGGTTCGCGCCCCGTCACGGTGTGAGGTTATCAATGGCATGTACTCAGGGTAATGATTACATCTGCCAAAACAAGTCCTTCGCAAGAAGGCAACCGTCCTAGCCCTTGGTAGAAAAGGGAGTCCGTAACGTAAAACCGGAACAAGCACACTATAGTGTCTTCCCTAGCAGGGTAAATCCGCCGCGGTCTGAGGACAAAAAGGGCATTTACTCGGGGTAACAGTCACACTGCCAAAACCAAAGTCCCTCTTTAGAAGGCACCGTCCTTGCCCTTAATATAAAAGGGAGTCCGCGACGTAAGATAAGACCAGATCATACTTTAGTAGAATCTTTTTTTTTAATATACCTCATGCAACAGATTCTTTTTACCTTGTTTGTAGTCACCGTGGCTCAAGCGGTAGCGTCCGCGACTCTGAGGCGTCAGGTCGAGGGTTCGGGCCCCGTCACGGTCTGAGGTTAACAAGGGCATGCACTCAGGGTACCGATTACATCTGCCAAAACAAGTCCTTCGCAAGAAGGCAACCGTCCTAGCCCTTGGTTGAAAAGGGAGTCCGTGACGTAAAACTGGAACAAACAAACAAATAAACATAAGATTTACGAGGTGTTTTTTTTATAGTTACTAAATAAAAATTAGTTCCTTGAAATAGTCCTTAATGTGTCTAAGAACTTTTTATTTCCAAAAATTTCCTCTCTCGTGATTATATCATTATTCGCTCGTAAATTTCATATTGCCTCTTTTACGTGTATAAAAATGATATTCCCTGAGGGAAGGGTTCAAGAATATCTACTCCGTGTTTCCCTGCGTGTCGTAAAAGTCGACAACATATGGAGGAGTGACTGGACTGGGGATCCCCTCTTTACTGTTTTTCCTTTTTATATGTGTATAAACTTATATCTTCCCAATTGGGGGGAAATGATATCTCCTCCGTGTTCCCCTGCATACCGTAATAGTCGATTAAATGGAACGGACTCCGCCAATTATTTATATGGGAGATATTGGCTTATGAGTATAGATAGATTAAATAATATGAGGAGCAAGGGGACTCTCCTCTGTAAGTTCTTTGTGGAGAGAATAAAATTATTGCTTTGACTCCGCCACCTTCCTTATAAGGGGGTATTGTCTTATTCATATATTTGGGTAATTAATATTTATTGCTTAATAGCTAGCCCAGGCCACCACTGTACAATGATGTGAGTCAGCAAGAGGGAATTTTTTACTGAATATTTATGTATATGACGTGAAAACAAAGACACATACCTTTTATGTCAGGAATATGTAGCTTATCAACACACGAGTAATATATATATATATATATATATATATATATATATATATATATATATATATATATATATATATATATATATATATATATATATATATGTATATATATATATATATATATATATATATATATATATATATATATATATATATATATAATTTTTTTTTTAATCATTTTTTTTTAATATAGGTTCCATAGCCAAATAGACAGATAGCAGTCAGGTACTTTTTACCGCAGTAGTTTTGGCGCCACCGTATTGGCGCGAGCCTTTTGGCGCCATGAATGGCGCCTTTTCTAGATAAAAGGGGTTAATTAAAACTAACCTAAGCTAACCTAACCTAACCTAGCCTAGCCTAGCCCAAACAGCTTAGTGCCAAGAGGGCAACGCCAATATAGTTTAGTGCCAAAAGAGTGGCACCAAAACGGCTGCGCCAAAACGGCGGCGCCATCCCAGCTAACGGTGCCTTTCAATAGAAGCGACCTCTGGTAAGCCCCGCCTCACCGCTTCCTTCCGCTGGTTCTGTACAACAACCGCATTTCCCCCATTCGTTTTCCTTTTCTTCAGCCACCCCCCTTATTAGGGGGAATATGGCTTTTGTATGTAAAGAGATTTTGCTTACTTTTCTCTTTATATATTGATTTATAATGGCGTTCTTTTTAATATTTATTTTATATTTAGTCACTGACTCCTTTTTCTCTTTTCTTCTGTTTGTTCTCTTGTTTCCAAATATATTCTTTTGTATGAATTGATGTGACTGGGGACTGCCGTAGCGTAACCGGGAGAGTGCTCGATTGGGTAGGTAATGGTCCCGAGTTTGTGCTCACGGAGGGCGATTGGAAGGGCATCCAGCTTTAATTCCCCAGCTTCAGTCCAGCTGTGTCCAACCCCAAATGGAGACTAATGGTGGAACACACACACACACACACACACACACACACACACACACACACACACACACACACACACACACACACACAATTTTGTTCTTGTTTGGTTGTCTGCGTTCATCAGACTTTTTTTTAAATTATTTATTCAGATAACTGTACATGGGGACATGTGCACATGGGCTCTGGTTGTCTGCCCTCTGGCCTTGTGTGGTTTTGGCCCTGCAAGCAACCTATATCAATATACAATTAGTAAAACAAAGAAAAAATCTAATTTTGCTCAAGTTTAGTCATATATAATGCTATATGTAATTACGGTTTTTTTTAGGGTTAAAAAATATAAATTTAAATAGTTTTTATGTAATTCATCTTGAAAATGTGACTGTTCAGATTTTTAAAATTAATGAGGAAAAACTTTGATTCAACTTTTTTTTTTTTTTTTCAAGTCAGCAAGAGATTCCGGCAGCCTGGTATCAAGGTATAATATTGTAATAAGCCAGACAGTTACTGATATTTAGAGTCAGCCAACATTAATTACTGCACAACTGTTTGGGGAGCTACCACTAAGACTCAGATAAACAGAATACAGAAGCTTATTAATTTTGCAGCTCGAGTTGCCCTGGGAGGAATAAGAAAATATGACCACATCACACCAGCTCTCAATAAACTTGGGTGGCTGCGGGCAGAAAATAAGGTCGCTTATGCTATTTATGTTTTTGTATTCAAAATTTTGGACCATCATTATCCTAGCTGGCTATTTGATTTAAAAACAGTCAGGGATATAAGGGGAACCAACACAAAACAGAGCAGTGAGCTCTTTATTCACAGAACAAACACAGAAGCAGGTTCAAAGATGATCACTATCAAAGGGCCAACACTCTGGAATAATATTCCAGAGCATCTTAAAAATGCATCCTCCTTCACAGCTTTCAAAGGCAAACTATATAGTTTTCTTTTGGACAAATAGTTGCTGCTCATTAAGAACTAATTATTCTAATTGTAAGGAAACAAATATGGAAATGATGCCGATAATAACGATCCTGTATCTAGTGGCATACTTACTACTTTATTATTAACATTATTGTTAACATTTTTATTACAGCTTTATTATTTTCTATGAAAGCTACATTTAATTTAACTATATGTCTAACCCTCTTATTTATTAGTTTAATTACATGTCTACTTATAAGTTACTATTAATGTTGAATAACCATTGTACAAAATGGAAATAAATGTTTTGATTTGATTTTGATTTGATTTGTAATAAACAACTCTGTCCAGGCCAGTTCGATGTTAAGTCTTCCTTCAGTTACGGTTCTTTTTCTATGCCTACAGCTACACTGAATATTCTTGGATATTCATTACACATCTTTTATTATCCTTTCACATCTGACGAGTCATAACACTCTCCATCTCTGTTTCTCTTTACTTTATGTATTCTTCGTGCCCAGGCCCGATAAGGGCTGCTTTATTTTATTATTTTTTTTGGCCCGTCCTGATGTCAGTCATAAAAAAAAAAAAGGTTCTACACTTCGTCAGCTATTCCCATTTTGTTTATGTGTTTCCCCTCAACAACAAATCGATATAATAAATATTTTGCATTGCAACCGGTTCTTTGCTCGCATTTGTTTTAAACCTTTATTTTATAAGTTTAACGAACATACTAGGAGGTTTATATTCTGTTCCGGTTTTACGTCACGGACTCCCTTTTCTACCAAGGGCTAGGACGGTTGCCTTCTTACGAAGGACTTGTTTTGGCAGATGTAATCGTTACCCTGAGTGCATGCCCTTGCTAACCTCAGACCGTGACGGGGCGCGAACCCTCAACCTGACGCCTCAGAGTCGCGGACGCTACCGCTTGAGCCACGGTGACTACTGAGCCACGGTGACTACTAGGAGGTTTATATACTAAAGTAGATAAACAGGTTGTGTGGTCAGGCCCCATATCATTATGACTATCTTTCCCTCATCAATTCTTTGCATACTTCTGTAGGTGAAGATATGATAATCTCTGATGCTGGCTCCTCTACTCTCAACTCTGCAATATGAGAGTGCCTATAGTTCTCTTATTTAAATACTGAGTAAAACTTCTAATTCAATTCTCTCTACTCTCAACTCTGCAATATGAGAGTGCCTATAGTTCTCTTATTTAAATACTGAGTAAAACTTCTAATTTAATTTTCTTCATCTGTCTCAATAATGCTTCCATTCTTCTTCTCCAACTTTAAAACTTGTGTTTTGACAGTTCGTTACCCTTTGACAAAGATGTGGAAAAGTCTAAGATTTTCCTTAGCTCTCCTCGTAATATCTTTCTCATATAACTTCTTTATTTACATAATTATATTTTCCCAAATATGCTCACGGGAAAGAGACCTTGCTCGTGACTCCCTGTCTCCTAGACAGTCTCATTTTACATGAGGGATGGAGTGTTTTGTACTGCAAATAGTGACTGAAGCTCCTTGTTCAGTTCTTCGTAGAACTCTTCAACTGTCTCAATAATGCTTTTGCCAACTTTAAAACTTGTTCTTTGACCATTAGTTTTCCTCTGGCAAAGGTGGAGATATGATTGGGAATTTCCTTAGTTCGCCTGAAGAGAGAGAGAGAGAGAGAGAGAGAGAGAGAGAGAGAGAGAGAGAGAGAGAGAGAGAGAGAGAGAGAGAGAGAGAGAGAGAGAGAGAGAGAGAGAGAGAAAGCATATATAATTATATGATTATTATTATTGTTATTATTATTATTATTATTATTATTATTATTATTATTATTATTATTATTATTATTATTATTATTATTATTATTATTATTATTATTAATATTATTAATAATATTGCAACTACTACTACTACTACTACTACTACTACTACTACTACTACTACTACTACTACTACTACTACTACTACTACTACTACTACACTTCTCTGAAGTAGTATCACTGTTATGCCATATCAAAAATAATGATATAAAAGTCTCTTTGGCTTATTATTGCAGAGAAGTCTTAAAACCAATGCTAATTAGAGAGAGAGAGAGAGAGAGAGAGAGAGAGAGAGAGAGAGAGAGAGAGAGAGAGAGAGAGAGAGAGAGAGAGAGAGAGAGAGAGAGAGAGAGAGAGACCTCTAAATAACAGATGACAAATAACACCCATTTACTGGAAGAAAAGCGAAATACCGTTTCCAGAAAGTTGGATGAGGTAACATGATACCCGACTCCTGCAGCAGCTGACGGGGATGTTCTGTTCTTCAGGTAGGTCTTTTACGAGCTTCGCCGTGACAGACCAGGCATGCACGTCCATGTGTTGATGTCCAACAGATGGAACCGATAGCCAGTTCCATTTTCTCGAGGTTTCCAGTTATACTATAGGTTGTTGATCCAAAAACTGGAAGTTGAGTGGCTTGGGAAACGTAGAATTGAACCGTCGTCATGCTTAAGTGCATTTTTTTCTATCTTTTTTTTTCCACCAATCCTGTCCAGCCTGTCCAACACATGCATGACCTCATATACGCATTGTGGTGCACAGGACTGGCTTTTTTTTCTTTTTTACCTCGTAACGAACAAATACATTAAGTATGAAAGTATTATGAATCTGTTGCAAATTTCGTGAAATAGATTTAGCATCTTAGTAACCGAGGTTAAAATAACACTGAAAACTGATTCTCAGTTTCATAATCCCTAACTCAAAACTTAGTCTTTGATAGCAACCCTGGACACACATGATGGAAGACTGCACCGCACACTACCTCATGCGCCATCAACACTCCATACACTCTCTGAGAGTTTTGGGGGAGAAACCCAGGATCGACAGTGATATTCCTCAGTGACTCGAGGCTCTTTGGCCAGGAAATTCAGTAACAACAACAAAAACAACAGCTTGCTGTCTTCTTCTTTATTTCATGCGTAGGAAATTTCTTTACTGATATGATGTTAAATTGTAGTAGTAGTAGTAGTAGTAGTAGTAGTAGTAGTAGTAGTAGTAGTAGTAGTAGTAGTAGTAGAGTTGTTGTTGTTGTTTTTGATACACAAATGAAATGAACAATATAAAAACGAATAATGCTATTCCATAATTCACAGGAAGTGATGCGTAGTATCTACAAAGACTTGGGCGGATGAAATTTGTGCTGGACTCTCTCGCATGAATATTCATTGTTGCTTATGTCCTACTATAATCTTTATATACATACATGCATACATACATACATACATACATACATACATACATACATACATACATACATACATACATACATACATACATACATACGTATGCATGCATATATATATATATATATATATATATATATATATATATATATATATATATATATATATATATATATATATATATATAAAATATATATATATATATATATATATATATATATATATATATATATATATATATATATATATATATATATATATATATATATATCGTGTCTTTTTTCTGAGGAAATATATCTTTCATGTTATGTACACAACTGTGATTGCAATAATGATGATAATAATAATCTGATAGCAGTGCCTCTAGGTTGTACTCAATGATAGCCTCTAGTGCCAAAGAATGCCAATGGGGAAAAAAATATAGTGTACACGAAAATACTTACCTGGCACAGGGGACACGAAATGGCATTCGTTAGGTTGGGGTCAAGAACAAATATTCAACGCTCTCTAGTGTTTAGATATAAGGAGCGGCACTGGACCCTGTTTAGTCAACTCCCAGTCTCTCTCTCTCTCTCTCTCTCTCTCTCTCTCTCTCTCTCTCTCTCTCTCTTTCATACACACACGTTGCTTTGTCAAAGTGTGCTCTCTCTCTCTCTCTCTCTCTCTCTCTCTCTCTCTCTCTCTCTCTCTCTATCTATCTATCTATCTATCTATCTATATATCTATCTATCTATCGATCTATCTAAATATCTATCTATCTATCTATCTATCTATCTATCTATCTCATATTAGTTAACATTGGGGCATCCGACCACGCTCCTTTAATACGTCTAGAAGCCTGTCATTGCATTCTTTAAATGCTATGAGGGATAAGGGAACAGAAAACGCAAAACATGATATGCTGGCTAAAGGGCTAAGGGAACAGAAAATGCAAGACATGATATGCGGGCTAAAGGGCTAAGGGAACAGAAAACGCAAGACATGATATGCGGGCTAAAGGGCTAAGGGAACAGAAAACGCAAGACATGGTATGCGTGCTAAAGGGCTAAGGGAACAGAAAACGCAAGACATGATATGCGGGCTAAAGGGATAAGGGAACAGAAAACGCAAGACATTATCTGCGGGCTAAAGGGCTGAGGGAACAGAAAACGCAACACAAGAAAAAGGTGGAAAAGGCAGGCAAGAAACAACAACCCCATATGAATCGGAGGCAGAAGGAAAGACTGAAAGGAAGACAGATATATTACATAACTCACGAAGATAGATTTTTTTTTTTTATACCTGAATTAATGCATTTTTTAATCTTTATTTGGCCATAAGCATTTATTACAGTGTAGTCACCGTGGCTCAAGCGGTAGCGTCATCGACTCTGAGGCGTCAGGTCGAGGGTTCGCGCCCCGTCACGGTCTGAGGTTAGCAAGGGCGTGCACTCAGAGTAACGATTACATCTGCCAAAACAAGTCCTTCGCAAGAAGGCAACCGTCCTAGCCCTTGGTTGAAAAGGGAGTCCGTGACGTAAAACCGGAACAACAAGCATTTATTACAGTGTTTGTTGAATTAGCAATGATTAGGAGCTTCAACTAAGTATAGAAGTAACCTGATTTTCTATTATCAGAGGAATTAATGATGAATATCCGATAAAAATGCAAAATAGAACTATTTGGCCCTGTCGATTTGGCGCCATCCTTTTGACGCCGCCATTTTGGCGTCGATAATGGTTGTGGCAATGCCCTATTGGCACTAAGCTGTTTTGGCTAGGCTAGGTTACGTTTGATTAGGTTAGTATTAACCATTTTGTTATATAGTAAAGGTGCCAAAGCAGCTGAGCGCTATAATGGTGGCACCAAATCAGCGGAGCTAAATCAGCGGCACCAAAACGGTGGCGCCAAAAGGGAGGTGCCAAAGAGCCAAAACGAGTGGCGTTGTATTAAACGATATTGTGATTCTGATATCATGAGAGAGTTTCACTTCCCGACTTATTATAATGATAATTTTGGCACTTCCTCTGTCATGGTGCTCATAAACTGAAAACACCCAGCTGGGAAAGACTTCTACCTGTAACGCCTCATCTCTGTTTTGCTTTGCTTGTTTTTCATTATTTCGGTGCCCAGGCCCGATGAGGGCAATTTTCTTTGCCCGTCCCGGTGTCACACACCCTCTCTCTCTCTCTCTCTCTCTCTCTCTCTCTCTCTCTCTCACACACACACACACACACACACACACACACACGCAGTTGTATGACTTTCATG
>JAXCGZ010011769.1:15000-60000 GCA_037179515.1 Halocaridina rubra
CGGATCTGAACACAATTAGCATGAAAAATAGTTAGTGGAGAAAGCAGTAATATCTCACAGTATGTTTATTATTTACATCTTCAGCCATCTTTGTTTACATTGTAAACACAAGAAAAAGAAGAGTTGGCCGTAGTTTCTTTTTCGTCTATAAAAGTGAATTTTCTGCCCTTTAATTAGCAATTATTATAAGGTTAGAATTCGTTTTATGCACTTTCTATATTTGGATTGAACTATTTTGGTTAAGATTCGTTTTATGCACTCTCTTTTTGGACTAAACTATTTTATGGTTATGGTTCGTTTTAAACATCCTTTTTATTTTGTGACTAAACTCTATTAAGGCTAAGATATGTTTTATGCAGCCTTACCATATTTAGTTCGAAAAATGTTTGGTTAAAATTCGTTTTATGCATCCTTTCTGTTTTTGGACTAGACGATTTTAAGCTTATGGTTCGTTTAATGCACCCTTTCTATTATAGGACTAAACTATTTTAAGACTTAAGATTTCATTTCTTTATTTGTAATAAGCGATTTTTTTTTAAAGATTCGTATTATTCACCCTTCCCCGTTTTTTATCTAAACTATTTTTGGTTAAGATTTGTTTTATGCACCCTTTCTATATTTAAGGTACACTATTTTTGGTAAAGATTCGTTTTATGCACCCTTCTTGTTTATGGACTGAACTAAGTTTTGGTCAAGATTCGTTTTATGCACCCTCAACATACTTGGACTAAGCTATTTTTGGTTAACATTCTTGTTATACGCCGATTCTATATATAGACTGATTCGTTTCATGCATCCCCTCTATTTTTGAACTGAATTATTTATGGTAAGGATTCTCTCAATGCACCCTTTCTGTTCTTGGACTAAAGGATCATAAGGTCATGATTCGTTTTACGCACTTTTTCCGTCTTTGGACTAAACAATTTAAGGCTAAGATTTGTTTTATGCACCCTTTCTGTTTTTGGACTAAAGTATTTTTGGTTAAGATTCGTTTTATGCGCCCTTTATGATTTTGGACTAAACTTGTTTAAGACTAAGATTCGTTTTATGCATCCTTTTTATTTTTGGACTGAACTATTTTTGGTTGATACCCGGTGTATGTTCTGTGCACTCTTTCAGTTTCTGTATTGAACTATTTTTATTTCTGATATATTCTGGTGTTTTTATCTAAATAATCTGATAATTGTTTTTAGTCGGAAATCACTATTTTTTGTGTGTTATGACTGATAGTGTTGGGTCCCATTGGGTACCTGAGTAACCTAAGCTAACTAACCTAACCTGACTAACCTAAACATACCTGACTTAGCTATCCTAAACTAGCCCAACCCAATCCAACTAATCTAACCTAACTCAAATTTGATGCCTAACATACTTTAACAGGGTGAATTTGGGTGGTTATACAGCAGTGTGGCACATGTCAGGAAGTGGTGATAATGCTTATTTCTCGCGTAGGCTATGAAAGTGTGCATAAAACGAATCTTAACCCTAATTTCTGTGATATATTCACATCCCTCATCCATTTATAATTGGAGTGAGATCTGGGTTTTTCTTGGGAAATAATAACAATTTCTGAATTAGTTAAGAGGGTCTGAGGACAAAGGCACCAGTTAGAAATGGATTTCAAGTGTTTTATTGCTATTATGTATTTACAATTTTCATATCACTTATTAACTTCTATTTCCCTAGGATAGGTTAGATTTCTTAAGTTTAATCTGGGACAAAGGCTTCCAGATAGAATTGGTTTTCTGGAAATCACAGTTTTCATTTTGTCATGGCTCTACTGACAACCACGTGATTCAGAAACCTTGCCCTAGACACCAAATCGTTCTTGCAAAGAGAGGTTGTATATTTAGAGAGAGTTTAGAATAGAGTAGAGGTTATTGCAATGTAGTCATAATATTTTTGCCTGTTCTTTCCGTTTCTAAGCTGTAAGCAAATGTTATAAATTTTGGTGAATTGACCATAAAATAATAATCATGGAAGGAGTGTACATGATTGGTGACTGTCTTAAACAGTCAACAGTCTTACTCTGATCTTGTTAGTTTTACTGAATTTGAAGATGAAAATACTAGCAGATACAGATAATTCAAGGCACATTTTAACTTTTTATAAACAAATGTTTATGCCCTTAATTCTTAAAGGAGAATCTATATATATGCAAGAGCCATATTCCCCCTTATAAGGGGTGGCTGAGTCATGACTCTTTGCAGGAAGAAAACAGGAGGGGATTTCAGGTCACCTTGCTCCATCCCATTTAGTCAACTTTTATGACATGCAGAGAACACAAAGTCAACTTTACAACCTGAAGGGGAACACGGAGGAAGTATTTCTTTTGGACTGTAAATGTTCGATAGGAATTATGCTGATTAATCTTCAATTCACTTTTGGACTGCAGGAAATGCCTCTAAAATGACTTATAGTTTACAAATGTCGATTGTTTATTGTTTTGCTTTTCTTGTTTGTTTCTTTTTTTCTGTGGGGGAATTCCTGGTATTGAGGACAAAGCATAGAATATTATGTTGACTGATTTAAGATGATAAAATATGAATTGTGTAGCTGATGGTGTTAATTCAATTAAAAGCCAATAGATAGTGCATATGGCCAAGCCAATGACACACATTCACCTTAACCCAAGATGCACTTAAATCATTCCTCTTAGCTCCTTGGGGATAGAGGGTAGCCTCAACTCCTCTCTACCATCCTACTTGGGTCTGTCACAGGGTATATGGGCAGGGAACTTCTGTCGGTAAGCGGTGCTAATATTCTTATCATAACATATTTGTTTCTATAAATTGATAATACCTGGAGCAGTTATCACCCTTGCTACTTCAGGAATAATGTATTACAATAAGTAATTCTGATTTTGAATCAATTGGTACCTTTTCCAGGTACCAGTTGCATGGTACGTGGAAAAGGTACCAGTTGATTCAAAATCAGAATTTCTTATTGTAATACGTTATTCCTGAAATACCTGGAACCGCCAGTGTGTAGTGGTAGAGTGCTCAACTATGGAGATGAGGGACCCATGTTCGAGTCCATAGCGGGGCATTAGGAAGAGCATCCAGCCTTGATTCCCCAGCTCCAATCCATGTCCACCTCCAAATGAGGACTAATAGTGACACGTTAAATGTGAAATAAAAAATCATGGTCTTGGTATTGATAATTACAGTGCAGTACTGTACTATGTCTGTATTACTTTGATAGATACAAAAAATAAGAACTATTATGAGCTGCTTACTTAATATTTTACCTTTTTAAATTTAAACTTGGTTTCTTTTCAGCCCTGAAGTTTTAAATTACAGATGTCCTCAGTATGAAGCCTGGGAACCTCCTGAGATTCTGTGCTAGATGTATTGCTCATTCTTTCATGGACTCCATCCAGCATGTCGTTATCACAGAAAATATAGATAAAGTAGGTAGAGTGTCATTCCCTGTGTTTTCTTTCAATCTCAGTAGCTAAATAAAATAGTGCCAAATGTTGTGGGAACCAAGGTGATGTATTAGTTAGTGTGCTCTCGCCTGCGGACTTTGGTAGATCCGTGATCAAGACCACCGTGGAATGATAGGAAATGTGGTGTTCTGTATTAATTCTCCAAGCACACTTTCTCAAGGATGAGTCGTTGGATTGATCCCAATGACAGGCTGAAAAGCCTACATGGGAGTGGAAACCAAATGTTACGTGATTTGAGTTTGTAGACCCACGATTGAAACCACTGTGGGACGATAGGAATGTGGCATTCAGTCTAATACCCCAGCCACACTTTCTCAAGGATCAGTTGTCAGATCCATCCCACTGACAGGCTGAAAAGTCTACCTGGGAGTGGAATCCGATAGTTGCACAAATAGAACACATGACGTAATTACAAAAGAAAGAGCCATTTTTTTACATAATTTGTTGCATTATGGATGCAACAAATTATGTAGGATATAAAATGACATTCACTCAGGGTAACGATCACACCTGCTAAAACCATAGTCCTCTGCAAGAAGGCATCGCCCCAGCCCTTAGCAGAAAAGGGAGTCTGTGACGTAAAACTGATCATGGATGCTTAAAATTCAGTCCCTGGACCGAATATTATGCATCGTACAGAGTTGTATCGATGCTCCTGTTGTGACAGAATGGTAAACACCATCAAGAATAATCCATTTGCAAGCTGTATAGATCATTTGTTTATGCTTTATAGATTTTGATGGAAAAGATGACAATATACAGACACTTCCAACTTATGAACGAGCTAGGTCCCAGAAGTCCGTTCGTAAGTAAAATTGGTTGTAAGTTTTTAGGTAAAAAATTATACTGTCCAATACTTAGGCTAAAGACTACGAAAAGCACAATGTATACAGTATTAATGAAATTCAATATAATAATAGTAATGTAATAATACAGTACAGTACAGTAATGCATAAATTAATACATGGGTAGATAAGGGTAGGTTTTTGTTTGTGTCTGTAAATGTTCGTTACTTGGTAGTTTGTAAGAAGAGGAACTTCTGTACTAGAATTTTTATTTGAAGTAATGCTTATTGAACTGAGAGAAAACATTATTCATTAACACAGAACTTTAGTTTCAACGATTTTAGTAAACTGATACGTTTTACTTAATTTCAGTTCTGTATCAAGAAAGTGCATTTACATCTCCTTTTCAGGATAGACTGACGAGCGCATTGGCTCAGTTCCTTGAAAGGTACAGAGACATTCTTTTCTCAAATGTTATACAAGACCAACTGTATCAGAGTCTTATATTTTCACTAAGAAATCATCACAATCCAGCTTTATATTTTACTGCCATGTTAGTGCTGTGCTCCAAGGTTACTGTAGATCAGGTAAGAAATAGAAAGATGCTTTAGCATTGTATATGTATTTTTATATATATTTATATCCTTTCCTGTTTAGGGCATTCACTCAGAGTAACTCACACACTGCCAAAACCAATGTCCTTTATTACCAAAAGTAACCTTAAGCATTGTGTATGTATTTTTATATATTTATACCATTTCCTATTTAGGGCATTCACTCAGGTAACGGGAATTCGTATCAGTAATAATTTTTTCTTGTGTAAAGAGTGTTATTATATAAATACCTACTTTGAAAATTGGATCTCAGGGTTAAAACTGTGCTCTCTTTATAACAAGAAAATGTATATCCTTTTTAGTCTTCACAATTTTATTTAGGAGATATTATCTGTAATCATACTTTCTTGTATGAAGAAAGTTATATTAAATAAATATCTACTTAGAAAATTGAATCTAAGGAAAAAATTGTGCCCTGTTTTTAATAAGAAAATATATTTGTTATTATCTTATTGAATATAAGTGCATATCATTATTTTACAGATTGCAATTGTTGAGGATATTAATGGATTACCACCCCTTGAGCCAGGGACTGGTCTGGACATAACTGCCGAAGAGTGCTTCGCAATTATTGATGTTCTTAATAAGCTCAGGGCGATCAAAGTTAAAAAAGGATGGAGTAATATTTCCCCAGCTCTTCCCAGTACTTCTCTCGTATTAGAAGGTGTTTATTTCCACGATCCTGGATTTTTGCCTTCTCTGTTTTCTGAAATGCCTCATCTCCGCCAGATCGAACTGCAGGTAAATTGTACCTTTAAAAATCATCTCCATATTGCCCTGTTCCGTGCATCCTCCTCTGTCACATCACACACCCTCATGTCCTTCCTCACTAATATAATAATGGTTCCTTTTTCTGTGACCAGGTTGGTAGCACTTTGATTTGTCAGGTTGTTGGTTCTAGTCCCGACATGGTCTGAGGTTAGAAAAGGCAGTTGCTCAGGGCAGTGGTCGCACTGCCAAAACCAATGCCTTTTGAAAGAAGGCACTGTCTTAGCTTTTAATAGAAAAGGGAGTCCATGATGTAGAACAGATCATTGGTTCCTTTTTTTACATTCTCTCTAATCTAGAGGTCTGATTCTATAAATTTTCCTCACATATTTTCCATAACAGTGCAATGACCCATTAACAGTGCAGATCCTAAGGAATAATTTTGTATATTATTGGAAAGATGCCATATATTGAAAGCAACACGATTTGGAATGTTTTTAAATTGGACTCATGATGTATATTTCTTTTCAGTATAATGGCACCCCTTACGCACTGAGAGCATTAAGTAAACACTGCCAAGAGCTTGAGTCAATGTCGTTTCTAGAGCCTCAGATGAAAGTTTCGGTGCTTGAGATAGACGTCTTGCCGATTCTCTTTGGTATTCCACCGCCTGAAAACCAAAAAGATTTAAGCACTTTCATCACTAGGTTTGCTGAAGATGAGGATTTTAGGAGTATGTTCATAATACAGTATCCTAATTTGAAGAAGCTAAATTTAGATGAACTTTTTCTTGAAGAGGATTTCTTACATGATGTCTATACTTTAGTTTTATTGTTATACCCAAAGCTGACCTGCTTTGGTAAGCACACTGGCCTTACAAGAAATATTCTTTCAAAGTATAGGCGATTGTGGACCATAAAAAATGAACAGAGTTACTCGCACATCAGTTTGAATCTGACCAAAGCCAAAGTCGTTGATCGTGTTTTTGACTTTCGCAGTGATAGTCAGCTTGAGCTGAAATATATAGAAGATGTGCTTCCAATGTTTAAATCACTAAAATCTATTGAATTACAAAGGCCTTACTGGAGTGAAAATGAAGTCGGAAGATTTTGTAATGCATTTTCTTCTCAGGTTAAAGCCATATCTCTCATTGAGTTACCTATAGGTAATATGTCGTGTCTAAGTTCTTTTACGCATCTCCGTTTGCCTTTCAAGCGGCGGATTTCGTTCAGTCAAGTCCACCTGATCTTAGATAACTGCGTTCACTTACAAACTCTGAGCCTACACTCAGTATTTCTTGCAAGAGACGACGGCAATAGGAACCAACCGCTTCAGAATTTGGACATGTTCCTGGAACATGATAATCACATTTTGGAAAATTGGCTGGTTGAAGATTTAGCACAGCAAATGCAAGACTTACAAGTTTTCTTTGGGGAGGCTCAAGAAGTGTATGAGGGAAATCCACACGCTGCACCTGGGAACAATGTTTTGGAGAACCCTATTCCTCATATGTACAACTATAAAAAGAATAAATACCAGATGCATTTCAAATTATCGACACTTAGGATTGCGTCGTTGATTGAAGCTTCCAGAGAACCGGCGGAGGTAAGTTACATTTTTATAAGTTATCTTTATTTACCTAGAATTTTACGAACAAACCTCTGCTTCATTTGGTACCAGTCAGTGATATTGGTAACGATAGTTAATATGGTAGTTATTTAAAAGGAAAGATTCATTCAATGTCAAAGAGCCTTGTATTAATAGACCTTGCATTTTGAGGATGATTGAGAGAAATATGCAATAATTTACTACATTGATCTTGTAAGTTCACCAGTTTTAATGCCAGTTGTTTAATATGTTCTGGTACGTTGTTTGGTGTTAATTATTGCTGATGGTGTGCTGGGGACTGTAATAGCATAACTAGTAGAGTGCTCAACTCTGGAGGTGATGAACCCATGTCCAAGCCCATGGCAGGGTGATGGGAAGAGCATCCAGCCATAATTTCCCAGCTTCATTCCCTCTGTGTCCACCACCAAAGGACACATACAAGGAAACTGCCAGAGTGTAGTTGTAGAACACACGACTCAGGAAGTGATGAACCCACATTCGAGCCCACGGCTGGGTGTTAGGAAGGTCCTTCTGTGCCCACCCTCAAATGGAGACTAATAGCGACACAAAACGTAAAAACAAAAAATTCTTTGTGGATTGTAAGAGTGATCTAAAGTATATGGGAGCAGTTGGTTTGTGACCATTTCTGAATTTCTGAGTTCTGGAAAATTTTATGATAAGTGAATCCTGCTACCCTCTTTCTGTTGTTACATTTGTGGTTCCCCCTTCTAGTATTAGTGAGATATATGGAGGGGACAAGAATATCTCCGTGTTCCCCTGTACATTGCAAAGGTCGACTACATGGGATGGAGTGGAAGGACTGAGTATCTCCTTTCCTGTATTTTATACCCAGTAAGAGTCAATCTTTATACTTTGACTCAGCCGTCCCCCTTATAAGGGGGATTGTGGCTTTCATGTATAGATAGAGATAGATGTAAAAAAAAAAATAGTATTTAGAGAGAATTTTAATGGAGGAAATGAATGGAAACTTTTTATTTAAACTTTCTAGTGTGCTCGAGTGCAAAGTTGATAAACCCACGATTGAGACTGCCGTGGGATGATAGGACCGTGGCATCCAGTCTTAATTTCCCAGCTACACTTTCTCAAGGATCTGTTGTCAGATTAATCCCACTAACAGGCTGTAAAGCCTACCTGGGAGTGCAACCTTTTTTTTAAGCTTTCTTTTTGTTTCTTAAAACTTCCAGGCATTCCTGTTGGGTCTTTTGGAGAGGCTGCCAAACCTTCAAAATCTTTGTTTCGGGAAATGGATGGGGGGCTTGTCTACCAGACGAGAACATGTGACCTGCACTGGAAATACTTTAGTTAGTGTAATTGCTTCTTCGAGAGAAAAGAAGCCTCTTTTACCGGAACTCCAACAGGTAAAATTTGTTAAATTTTTTATAGAGTCCTCTAGAATTAGGGATTCTTTTCAAAATGCCCATTCTCCAGTACATCAAATCTTTTGGCTTCTCATGTCGGGGGTCGCCACAGCAAATCGATCGTCTTCATATCGCCCTCTCCCCTACATCCTCCTCTGTCACTCCACACACCCTCAATTCCTCCCTCACTACATCCATGTCTCCTCTTTGGGCTACCTCTCCCTCTTCTTCCAGTACAGTTAAAAAACCTATTTTAAGCATATATTTATCTTACAATATACTAACTTATGATATGTGGAGTGGATATCTCTTTTGTTAAGAAGTATGTGCAATGATATACATACAGTGCGTTTTTCAGTAGTGCTATTATGATGGGTGGGTTTTGTCGAGTTGAGGAGGTTGTGAGGATAAAGATGAAGTTGACCAGGAAGTGAAGAATTACGAGCATAGGGCTTTTTCCTTGAACAGAATTAGGTATATACTGTATACTGAATACCATCTGTGAATCTGAGTTTTTCCATGAACAAAATTAGGTGAATACATTGAATACCCTCATTGAGTAGGGGTTATCCCTCATATAAAATTAGGTAATTACACTGAATACCATCCATGAATAGGGGTTCTCCTTTGAATAGAATTAGGTAAATACATCGAATACCATCCATGAAAAGGGGTTCTTTCTTTATTAGTTAGGTAAATACACCGAATACCATCCATGAATAGAGCTTTTTCCTTGGACTTCAGGCTGCCACGGTCTGCGGGCATTTGCTGAAGGTAACGATCACACTTACCAAAACCAAGGTCCTTTGCAAGAAGGCACCGTTTTATCCCTTAGTAGAAAAGGGAGGCCATGCTGTGAAACCGATCATATATATTATTATTATTATTAATACTCTGAAACAAAAGTTATTTATCATTATCATTGTCATGTCATTTCAGCTATGTTGCCTCCCTTCTGGAAGCGAACGGGAAATCCGCGCCTCTCTACAACGTCTTGCTGAGGCCCTACCATCTCTGCACACAATTGTTTTGCCTTCTTTGGAACTTTCTCTTATCGGTCCAAGCCTCAGATACTTCAAGAACTCCAACATTGAAATCCGTCACAAATGTGCCACTGATCACGTCTTTTTTGATTGGGATCCAGACCATTGATGTTAATTGTTTGTTTTTAGTGTTATTTAATAATGGAATGTTCCATATTTGTAAAATTTACTTGTTATTCTTGATTGTATATATTTCCTGCCATAATTTTTAAAGTTTGCCAACTTATTTGCATCATGTGAGATAAATATACAGCAGACTGTTTCTGTGGAAAAAAAGAAAAATGATGATTGAAAGAAGCAGTCAAAACCCATAAATCCAATACCTGCGAATGTGCCTTATAAGGAACATATTCTTTCGTGAAGTAAAAGTGAGATTGTTCCTCATTTTGGCACGGATAATTTTAAATTAGGGTGTCGTTCCCTCGGGCGGTAATGAAATGGAAATCAAAACCTGGCAGCTGTTGTGGCTTTACCGTATATGACTTTTGTGCTGGGGTGTGGCTGCTTGTTCGCACACCGAGGTGTAAATAATTTTGCTGATTGGCTGCAGGGAAAGGGTTAAGAAGAAAGAAATAATCATCAGAAATCTCTTTTTTTGAAAAAGACTTCCATTATAATGCTAAAACCTAATTCAATCACCGTTTTCCTTACAGTGTGTCGGTGTGATAAACCTTTTTGATCTGATAATTGAACCTTGCTTGCAAGGGTCAGTTATTATGTTTGCCAAGTAACCATCTAAATAGTAATAGAAGAATTATAGTTGTAAAGCCTGGCCTTAAGGAAGAAAGAAGAAAAGAATACCTATCATATAACCATAAAAGCATAAAAAAGAAAAAGAAGTAAGATAGACACTTAATGAGGCAATTCATAAAACCTTTTTATGGAAGTGATAAAATTATTAACATTTTATATTGCAATTAATACATACTGTTCTGTATGACCCTTACGTACACATCAGTGTGATTTGAAAATTTCTTGAATTTATATGTTATCGTCTTCCCTAACTTGTGCACAGAGGGAGTCAGTATTAGAACCCCATTTTCATACCAGAAAGGGAGAGACGACAATGCCATTTTCATTTCAAAAATAGATGCGGAGACTTTTAATTCCATTATCATTCCAAAAAGTGTATGAGGAGAATTATTATACTATTTTCATTCCAAACAGGGCATAGGAGGAGACTTATTATACCATTTTCATTCCAAACAGGGCATAGAAGACTCTTGATACTATTTTCATTCAAAAAAAGGGGAGAGGAGTCTTAAAATGCCATTTTCATTTCAATAAGAGCGAGGAGACTTTTAATATAATTTTCATTCTCAAAAGGGTGGAGGAGGATTTTAATTCAATTTCCATTCCTTAAAGGGTTTTAGAAAATGTTCAATACTATTTTCATTTCAAAAAGAGGTTGAAGAGACTTACTACGATTTTCATTTCAAAAAGGGATTAGAGACTTATAATACCATTTTCATTCAAAAAAATGGGGAGGAGACTTCTAATACCCTTTTCATTCCAAGTAGGGGAAGGAGTTTAATAACATTTACATTCCAAAAAGAGGGGAAAAGACTTATAATACTAATTTCATTCCAAAAATGGTGGATGGGAGTTATAATACCGTTTTCATTCCAAAAATGGCCAGAGGGGTCTTTTTAAAACAATATTTATTCCAAAAGAGGGCAGAGGAGACAAAAGGCTTGTATCCAAAGCTTCATAAACATTGAGCCTGTAGTATATCATTTCACTGCTGAGTTGGGAAGAATTGCTACAGATGCTATTACCATATAATTCTTATAAATGGCTTTGGGAAGGAGCATATGTACAAGCCACTTTATGGAGTCCAATTCACGATTTTCTGGATGCAATCCTTGCACTATATCTACAGAGCTCCCAGAGGATATTTAAAGAGGGCCTGATATATCTTGAGAAGGATGTGTGGAGTCGCATAAAGAGATAAGATCAGAAATGATTACGTAAGCAGGACACTTAAAGTAATGGAAGCTCCAAAAAAAGGACAAGGAATAAAATTACTAAGGTTCGGCCATGTAATGCGAAGAGAAGATCATTTGTGTAGTAGAGTTATGTATTTGGAAGTGGAGGGCTGGAGAGGAAAAGGAAGGCCAGAGGGCCAGTTGAAAGGTAATATAGCAAATGATATGCGGGAACAGGATGCGAGAGATAGGAAAAGGTAGAAAATGCTAGTAAGAAACTGCCATCCCATATAAAATGGGTTAAAGCTGAATACAAAAGAGTAGATGATATATCTTGTGTTACTGAATATTACCCAAGCAAGGAGTTGAGCATTTCCAGCCTCATAGTTGTTCTCTCTTTCTCTTACTCTGCACTTCTTTTTATTTTTTTATATATTTAATGGTGATGATTGGGTTTTATTCAAGTGAGGACTCTAGTGTCCTCTGCCTTCCTAATTCAATTTCTGCTACTCTACATTTGACTCTATTTCTTCTGGAGCAGGAAATAAAGATGCCACCTCCATGTTTCCCTATGTGTAGTGAAGGACGACTAAGTAGGGTGGAGTGATAGAGCTAGGACGCCCTTCCTTTGTATTTTCCTTCTGCTAGAGTCAAGATTGTGCTTTGACTTGGCCACCTTCCTTTTTAGCAGAATTTTTATTTGTGTGACATCAGGACGGGAGAAAAAAATGCTCCCATTGGGCCTGGGCACGAAGAAACATAAAGCAATGGGAAATAGAGGTGGGGAGTGCTGTGATTTGTCAGATGTGAAGGGATAATGAGATGTGTAATGACTGTGCAATATTCTTTATAGATGTAGGCATAGAAAAGGATCCGCAACTGAAGGAAGATTTAACACTGAGGTGTCCAGGACAGTCTTAATTAGGTCTAAAAGACCTTCAGCTGTAGTAATGCAATGCGCGGTTGTTTTCATAGGCCAACCTACTACATGCTTAATAATGGTACATTACAAACTGCATTGAATTTAATGCAGGAATCCGTCAATGCACTATTGAATACTTTTGCAGATGATGCAAAGATTGTAGATAGTAGAAACCAAGAGTAATGGCAGAGAACTCCAGAAAGACATGAATAGACTGCGTGGGTGGTCAAACAAGTAGCTAATGAAATTCAGTTCTTCAAAATAAAAAAGTGACGAGAATGGTCAATTTTGGTTACTAAATTGTCAGCATGGAACTTCAAGATACAGAGAAAGAAAGTAATCCGTGGGTATATATATTGGTAGATTATTTACTCTGGAATGCATATAAATGAGATAGTAACGACATGACATAGTTTATTGTCTAATATAGGGGTGGCCTTCAGGGACATGGACAACAAAATGCTAAAACATATTTATAAGACTTATGTGAGGCCAGAGCACCTTTCCGGAATATGAACTTAAGAAAGTATAATAGTGAGGGAAAGTTCAAAGACATGCTATGAAAATGATGCCATGTATCACAATCACAGTTATGAGGGAATTAGACACCATCGCTTGAAGCTATAAGTAAGAGGGGTGATATGGTATAGTTTTTAAAGTCCTTCATGGTTTTGACAAGAGTGAACAAGGAGTGATAGTTGGATATAGCCAACTATAGAACTAGAGATCATAGTTTGAAGCTTCGTAAAAAAAAAAAAAAACTTCTTTGCAGGATGTATGGAAGTACTCTTTAAGCATAAGAACAGGTGATATTGGAAATCGCTAAGCGAGGAAGTAGTTAATGCTACCTGCATTCATAGTCTTAAGTACGGATGTGATAAGTATCACTTAGTAAAATAAAAAAAAAGGCATCCGACTAGGAGACGGGGAGTTACCAGCATGGGGCTCTTTCCCATAAATACAATTACTGCATTAAGAAAGTACTTGAGGAGCCGTTACAAAGGTCTCAAGCTCTTGTTGATAGAAAAAAAAAAACCTTGTTTACTACCAAAACTTTACAATCAACAGCTTTCTTCTTCGACAGCTTTACCGAGAGGAAGACTGAGAAAATAAAAACTTTAATTCTACAAATTAAACCTTAATTTGCTTCGTATCAGGTTTGGTTCTTAATTAGTCATATATAATTTATAAATGATTTATAATTAGTCAAACGACACATTGTTTGACAGTCATCAACTGAAGCTGCTCTGATTACGTCCATTAAAGAATTATAACCTTAGGGGACCTCCATAGCGTAAATGGTAGTGTTCTCGACTCAGGAAATGATGAACCCTTGTTCGATCCCCTATTTGTTCGATAAGAAGGAATATCCAGCCGTAATTCCTCAGCTTCAACCCACTGTGTCCACCCCCTGAATAGAGACTAATATTGACACAAATTGTAAAAAAAGAAATTAAAAAAATATATCCTTAGATTATTCTGAGGAAAAGTTTTCCTTAGGTTCTCATTTATTGGAGTAAATATTTTACCATGACACCCGTCTCCCATTGGAGGTGAAACTTATGATTTTCCTTTGTTGTTTTGGTGTGTTCTGAATGAATCTGATGTTAAAAGCTGTCAAAAATTATCCCTAACCATACCTAACCGATTCAAAACAAAAAAATCGCAGGAAAAACTTTAATTTCACCTGATTGACCTTATGTAAATGCTGGGAGGGGCGGTCTCTATATCCACCTCAATTCCATCCCCCAACACTCCTTTCCTGGTTAGAAAACCACACATATACCGACGACCATGATGACCGGTACACCGTATATCGACGACCATGATGACCGATACGTGTACTTTAGTTAACCACGTCAGACACGAAGCCATTTCACTTAAGTACAGTAATCCTAATTGAATTTATTTGACCGTCAAGGTGTTAACATATGCTCATTAATCCAATTTACATAATTCGCATGATTACCTCCAACCTTACTTCATTGGTATGGGGCAGTTATGTACTGGCCATCAGCGCATGCATTTACAAACAAACATTTCTAGTGAGAGTCAGCAGTAGGGAAAACTCTACCATAGATTTGGGAATATTAATGAGAAAAATTAATATCCAAAACAATTTATTTATGATGAGTTGTGTGTTTAGGAAAAAAGGTCGTAGAGACTCGAGACCTATTTAAAAAGCATAATATAATAGTAAAGATGAGATGGGTGCAATACTAAAAAAATTGCTTTTATACTGGCATTTGAGATTTATTTCCGTCGAGAATGAGAAAAAAGATACATCTGTTTGGGGTGTTGGAACGGGCCTAAGATGAGGTGAATAATATTTTATTTTACCGTATAATAATGCATATTGTTTTGCACTTTTAAAACTTAAATATCTCGGTAGCCACTCACATTATTTTCAGAATTTCGACCCATTTTGTGGGCTGTTTATTAGAACGTTCTTACTTTGAAGGCGCAGGTTGGTATCTATTGGTACCCGGTAGGCATTATGGCGAATGCCAAGGCTTAATTACTAAGCCCACCAAATATCCTCCATGTCAGATAAAAAAATTGGCACAAACTTGTAGAATGTCCTTTCTGAAAATTTTTCATCTTTGAGCAGGATAAAGAATTATATGCATTTCATGGGCAAAATACCCTTCACGGTCATTTTAGCCAATAACACTTGTTAAATGTTTATTAGGTGATAAGTGAATCTCATCTATGCAAGCTGTACGGGCAGTAATATGATGAAGATAAAGCAGAACTAATGTTATTGTGATTAAATAGTTATATAAGTGGTAAAGTGGCAGTGCTCGCAACTTTGAGCCGTCAACTCGGGTTTTGTGGCCTGCCTGGTCTGAGGTTAGAAAGGTCATGCACTCAGGGTAATGATCGCACCTGCCAAAACCAAAGTCTTGCACAAGAAGGCACTGTCCTAGCCCTAAGTAGAAAAGGGAGTCTGTGACGTAAAAATGATCACGTAATATACCATTAGCAGTAGTAGTAATCATAGTAGTAATGATAGTCAGTTGCTTAGTTTCTCACATTTCTTTAGCATCCTTCTTAATCTGGTATCTCTATGATAAACAGTTTCACACTTCATCGTACAATCAATGACCGCATATTGAAGTAGAAAATAGAGTTGCTGTGGCCGGGTTGGTAACACGCATGGCTTTAATTTGTCAGGTCGTTGGTTCAAGACCCGCCACAGTCTGAGGTTGAAAAGGACATTCACTCAGGGAAATTATCACACTTGCCAAAACCTAAGTCCTTTGAAAGATGGCACCGTCTTAGCCCTTCATAGAAAAGGGATTCTGTGATTTAAAACTGCATCATCATTAGAATGCTGAGAAAAAAGTGTAAGGATTTGAGGATTCAAGCAGTGTCAATTCCTGTCCTAAATCTTGATTTATATTTGACCATATTTATGTGAAATCTAATTTTCTTGTTATTATTTCAAGTATTGCAGACCTAATGGAACATACTAAGCAGTCCTCGGTATCTGTTAACGAACAAGGGTGTTGTGATAGGCTTGAGGCTGTTGATAATGAAGCGACAGAAAATTCAGCTACTATTGTCAGCGGACATAAGTTTCCAACACAATTTAACCCCATTCAAGACCCTGATGCGAATTCTGAGAGACAGGAAGACAGCATAGAGAGTTAGTATGCTTTTTTTGTATTTACTTTAGCTTGTTAAACCTGAAATATTACTTGTGGATTTTTTTGTTTTTTTTTTGTTTAACGCTGCAGGATGTTACATTTTCATCAGCAAACCAATTTTGCAGGTTACGGTCCAAAATTCACAACGCATTTGTGGATGGACTTACGTACTTTTACACAATTGCAGATGAAATTGCCTGAATACATTTGCAACTTCTCGTAGGGAGAAGGTCCTGTATGAACCTCTGACGTCATCGTTTTATTTGTTGCTTTTATAAGCTCGTTTTTGTTATTATTCTTTTTTATGCAAGACACCACTTACCATGCATATCACCTCTGTCATATATTACTTTTATGTGATTTTGCCAATTCACTGATTCATATTCTGCTAACTTTCAACATGCTATTTCTTTCATTCCAAACCTCCTTAATCTTCAGTAAATACTTTTACAGGTGTGTCATGTTTTATTCACTCCTTTTTTTATTTTTTTTTATCCTAACAATACTTTTGCAAGACTGAGATGGTTTGGGCATGTTCTGAGGAAGAATGACTTTTATTTTAGGAAAAGGCTGCTGAGGATGGAGCTGCTAGGCAAGAAGGGGGAGATATTTTTATCATTACTTATGCAAGACTCAGATGTTTGGGCATGTGCTGAGGAGGGATGAGAACTATATTGGGATAAGGCTGACCGAGGATGTAGGTGTCAGGGAAGAAGAAAAGAGCTAGGCCAAAGAGGATTTTTATGGATGTGGTGAGGGAGGACTTGAAGGTGTGTGGTTTTGTATGGGTGTACCACTATCACATTGCCAGTTGTACTCTATTAAAGGTGGTATTCGTTTACCTCAGAGGTGGTTGCCATGGGAGAGTGGTAGCGTCCGCTACTTTGTGGCTTCATTGAGGGTTTGTGGCCTGCCATGATCTGAGGTTAGAAAGGGCATTCACGCAAGGTTATGATCACACCTGCCAAAACCAAAGTCCTTCGCAAGAAGGCACCGTCCATTACCATAGTAGAAAAGGGAGTCTGTGATGTAAAACCGATCATAATTCGTTTATTCAGAGAATGTAGATACCCTTTATCCCACCATGAATATTTAGCAAGTCCATATGAAATCCTTTTTATATTTTTTTTACTCCAGATAATTCAGTTAGTGGAAAAGATGATGCTGGGTCTTCTCCAGAAAATTCCTTTTTGAAAGATATGATTGTACTTGATACCACTGGAGAGCCAAATGGAGATGCTGAAGGTAAGTCAACTTTGTGTATTTTTGCTTGGGTTTTGTACTTAATACATTTTATTCAAAAGAGATCGCTGAACGTAACTGGTAGAGTTCTCAACTCGGGAGGTGATGGACCCACATTCGAGCCCACACGCAGCTGGGCAGTAGTAAGGGCATGCAGCCTTTATTCCTCAGCTTTGATCCATCTTTGTCCACCCCCTAATCGAGACTAAAAACAGAAATGCATTCATATGTAAAAGTAATATAATTTTTTTCCTGTATTAATATAATCAAACCTCAATTTGTTTCAGAAATATCGTTATCTTCAAAAAGTACTTCTTGTGATGATGTTATATTATTTGACTCATCAGTACGTAAAAAGGCAGATTCATCAGTACATAAAAAAGCAAAGATTGGATCAGAATGTGAAAATGGTTTGTATATTTCAGCATTTTTAGTAATATTCCACTTAATATTCAGCCTTAATAATCCTATCACTTTGAGAATACATTTAGTCAGTGTCTCGTATGTCGAGTTTTTGATGAGTTCCTGAGCTTTGAGGCTACTCCATATGAGTGTATTTGCAGAACTTTCTTAACTCTCAGAGAACAGGCAATCTATGGATACATCCTGCCTTGATTGCATTTGATTACACACTAATGTTCACTTGAGTTGAGCACTTTATATAATCCATGAGGGGGAGCCAATATGCCACGCAACACAAAATTTATTGGCATTCCATGGCACGTGTTCTAGCGCCCATTTTGTTTTGAAACAAGCGTGCAATTTACATGAAGATTTGACGTCAACCAGGTACAGTGAGCATGCTTGCAAGATGATTCTATCCACCTTTGTGGGGTTAAATAGCTAAAATATTAGAGTGGTTTTGAGATATCAGTGATTGTGACCGATGTTACCCAGGATGCGGACCCTCTGTATGAGATATTGTGGATATTGGAGATAGGGGCTAAAGGAGCAGGATATATGAGACAGGAAAATGTGGAAAAGGCTAGCAAGAAACGGCGACTTCATATGGAAATGGGTTAATGTTGAAAACAAAGAAGCAGAAGTGAGAAAATGTCAAAGCTCCCACCTCTACTTTGCAATAGAATTGACTCAACTTTGTTTCCGTGGTACCTGGACCTTATGAGGTCAATTTTCTTTTTCCTTTCCCGGTGTCACCCATGAAATGTAAAAAATATATATGTTCAAGAGAAAAAGGGAAATTACCTTTACTGATGGTCTTCATGATTTGTCTGTAGCTCTATATTCCGTTATTGATCTGAAGAAGATGCTTTAAAAAGGATGCTTTTTGTGTTTTATTATTACCGTAGTTAAAATGACCGCACACATTGGTCAGTTATATAAATGATATACAGGTATCTCATATTCCCTTCAATTCATTTACTTAAACTCTAGTAAAAGGCCTCATGAGAAAGAGTGATCAGAGCTGCTCTGAATGCAGTGTGCTTTCATATATGATACCTCGCATCTCATCTTTCTAGAATTTCAGATAGGGAACACAGTTATTCGTTAACTTGGCCTATGAAAATCAATTACCTCTTCTGATATTTGGTCAGATGTTGTGTTCCTGGAAGGCATCTCCATAGATGTTGAAGGCGAGAGCAGAATTCAACCGAATGATAACAGACATGCACCGTATCCTGTTCAAGATATTCCATTGTATAGCACGGTGAGTGCATCTGTTCATAAGTCTATAATTCGTATATTATTTTTTCATAATCTTCCCTTTTGACTGCAAAGCTGTACAGATGCTTCTATTGTACATGTCCTAAAGAGATATCCTTGAGTATGTTTTTTATTTGGCAGAGAAGGTATTTCTGCATTAATAATGAAAATTATAATTATAATAATCCAGTGGTGATTATAATAAGAATACAAGATAATAATAATGATAATAAAAATAATAATGTTCCGGTTTTATGTCACAGACTCCCTTTTCTACTAAGGGCTTGGACTGTTGCCTTCTTGTGGAGGACTTGTTTTGGAAGATGTAATCGTTACCCTGAGAAACAAATCTAAAGTAGATTTTTTATTAATTGAAATGATGTGAGAGATTATCAACATCACATATACACCAACTTCCTGGTATATATGTGAAAGGTACTGAAATAATTATGTATATTGCTTGATATATAGTAGATAAACTTCTTTTAATGTTGCACACTTAAAGTTTATATATAGTATTAGCACACATCGTATGGGGATCATTGTAGCGTAACTGGTAGAGTGCTCTTCTCGGGAGGTGACAGACCAGTGTTTGAGCCCATTGCAAGGCTATAGGAAGGGTATCTAGCTTTAACTCCCCAGCTTCAGTCCATCTGTGTCCATCCCCAAATGGAGAATAACAATGACATAAAGCAAAAAAAATGTTTTATTGAATAAATTGTCTTTTAGATTGTCGTTGATCTCTGCAAACTTTGTCTTGATTTTATTGTGAAATTTTAATAGTTTTAATTTTTTGTCAATAGGGAATTGCCGGCATTTTAGCAGACATAGAGTATAGCATGGACACGGGTAAGAAAATTAATGATGCGCGACCCAAAAAGACCTGTTTCAATTGCCTCGGCGATCACAATATTACCGACTGCTCGGAACCACACGATCCGCGCAGAATTGCTGTGAATCGAAAGACATATATGAATAGCAGGAACAACAATGTGTAAGTAAATGACATGTTATCCTTGATTTTCAGCTTACGGTTTACTCTGTAGTAGATATTATTAGTTTAACCCTCTCCCTGTGACTTAACAAAATTAATTACACACCAGTGCATGAGCGATATACTACTGACTCCCCTAAGTTCGGAAATACATTGACCCGTGTGTGGTAACACTACAACAGATGCCAGATGTCAATTTCCGCTTCATTACCGCAGGATGGAATGGCGTGGTAGTTTGAAATTATTCATTCCCGAAGGAGGAATGTCGCACTTTACTTTGTACAAGAATATGCTCCTTAAAAGCAAAACGTATATGGTAAAGGGTTAAGTTATCAATGATTCACTACTGAATGGTACTGTGGAGTTCATAGATATGATTATATATGCATTCCTTGCAGCACTTGATATTTACATTGCCCATAAATCACATTTGTGATATACAAATAACTGCTTGTATGTCACAAACCTTTCTCATGTACATAGCTAAGGTTCTTCTGCTCATCAATACTCCATTTTCTTGCTATGAATAAAGATCAAGAGGTTCTCCAAATCCCTTTTCCTAATTGTTATCAAAACTAGCCTGAGAAAAACCAAAACATTGTCTAGGAATAGGTCTCTAAGCTAAGGATAAGAAAATATTATGTATAGACTGGAAATTAAGCCTGGAAAGTTAAAAACAGAATGATTGCATCAGAAAAACACTTAATATTTTCTTTCAAAGGAATGAATGATTAACTTTGTTTCATAAGAAAAGAGAAATGACCCTCTGAATGTAGTATATGGGGACATTCAGAAGGATTTTGCCAATGCTTTCTGTGTTTACTCAGATCGCAAGAGTGGAAAGCGATCTTCATCATAATAAGTTTAATAAAAGTTCCTGTCTGCTCACTGAGATAAGTGAGTAACTATGAAAGATGTATGGCTCTAAAAAAACTGGTGGAGGTAAGAAAAGGTTTGAGGTTTAATAAAAGTTCCTGTCTGCTCACTGAGATAAGTGAGTAACTATGAAAGATGTATGGCTCTAAAAAAAACTGGTGGAGGTAAGAAAAGGTTTGATTCAATAGACTGAACGTAAAGTGCGTGTGGAAAAGCAGTAGTAGCGCAGCTATGAAATCAGGGAAGTTTCATATCTTTGATATGAAAATAAGCCCATTAGGATGATCTTATTTAAGTATCAATTTAAGCAGTGAAGTCTGTTAAGCTTTCTAATATCTGGTTCTTTTTACATTTCTTGGGGCTTCTATCTATGAATGGGTATTTGCAGTGGTGTCTATTCAAAAAATAATATGGGGTGACTGCGTGACTGCAAGCCTCATAGAACAGCATAATAAACGGAATTAAAGTAATAATTTTTTAAATTAAACTAAATTTAGTTATGATAAGCTCGAGGTTTCATCATGTCCTCTGAGAGGGAACTCAAATTTGCCACAGAATTTTACGCAGTTTACAATTTTGGACAATACATTTTTGTTTTTTCAACCTCTTCATTTTGTTTCACTATCGAAATCTTGTATGCTGAATTGATTTAAGCTGCAATGTGCACTTTACACAGCATCGACAAATCAGTAGTGTTATTTATATACTTGGTTGACTGCTTATGTTTCATTACTTTTTGTGGTAAATGCCCCAAGTCAGTCACGCCACTTTTTGTCTCCACCAAATAATGAGCATGGAAAACAAAATGAAGCGTTCTTTTTGTCACAGTCACAAAGCCATACAATTTTCTGGTAAACGCTGACACTAAACTGGCGAGTATATTCTTTGCTCCTGCTTGCTTTTTCACTTAAAATCAACTGGGAAAAGTTAATACTTTGTAAACATTTAACTGAGTTTAGTTTCCACTGCCATCGTTTATCAAATGGTAATTAAACTTAACACTATTGAAATGAATTTAAACGGCCACCAACACCATTACCGGCCATGTGTTATAACGCGCATACTCTCAACGTAAACAGATTGATTGCAACTGGGTGTGTGCTGCATCGAATGCAGATCCTCGCTGCCAGACTTAATGCTAGTAATACCTATATTATTGTACCGCATCAAACTTCCATTTTTAATAATTTTTTATCTCGTTTAAAAAAAAAAAATCGTTTATAAATACATTTAATACAACATACAACAGATTCTTCCTGTAATATATTTGTCAGTTGCAAAGTATTTTAGCATAAGGTTGATGAAGTGATACGTCTGGCAGTGAGCATCTAGGGGGACTGCAGCTCTGCAGCTCCTATGGACAAGCCGCCACTGGGTATTTGTAATACTGTGTAGTACGTTGGCCCGTGGCACCATCCGCCCCTTTCTATACTACTGCGGAAGGTCTTTTTGACTTAAATAGGACTGTCCAGGACAGCTCAATATTAAAGTCTTCCTTAAGTTACAGATCCTTTTCTATGCCTACATCAACAACGAATACTCTAGCATGTTACACATCTCTTATCATCCCGTCACATCTGACAAGTCACAACACTCCCCATATCTGTTTCTCTTTGATATTTGTTTTCTTCATGCCCATGCCTGATGAGGGCAACATTTATTTTTAAATTTTTTTATATATGCATCTTGGTGTCACTCTTAGAAATATACTATTTTATGATAAGAATTATCTGGATAATGACACAGAAACCCGTGTTTCATTCTTGTGCTTACCTGCGAATGTTATGAAATACCTCAACCCCTTCACAACCCTCTGCAGTTGAGAGGTGTCGTGTGTATGTTTGTACTCGTAGAAGTGTAGTAGCATATGTCTTCTGGCTGAATATTTTAGGATAATTATTAATGCAGTCACTACCCTACTTATGAAGAACCGAGTTACGAACATTCGCAGATACAAACAAAAACCTACCCATTATCTATCCCTGTATTAATGTATGTATTGTTGTACTGTAATATTATACATTACAGTATTATTGTTGTATTAAAGTCGTTAATCTATCTATATCATGAGCCACTTTCCTTTTATAAAAGGAGGGGCCAAGTCAAGGCACTATACTCTGGACTCTTTGGGAAGAAAAAATACAAAGAAGGGAATTTCCAGTCGACTCTTACGAAATGCAGGGGAACAGGAAGGAGGTATTCTAGCCCCACTCCCTCAGGGGGTAAATTTCATTAATACTGTATACTTTGTGTTTTATGTAGTAAAGTGTTTCTAGCCTAAGTACTGTACAGTACTACATATGTATGTACTTTATGGTAGGTTTTTTTACCTAAGCATCTTACGAACAAGTCTGCATACGAACGGACTTTTGGAACCTAACTCGTTCGTAAGTAGGGGAGTGTCTGTACCTCCTATGGTGATAGTCACCCATTACATCATAACTGACGTGGATTTTATGTATGCATATCTTGTAGATTATCAAAGAAAAATATATGCAAGATTTAAATGAAAATGAGCATTACCTTTTTTCTGTTTTTTTGCCAATCCTATGATGTACACATAGATGTATGGACAGCAATTATGGCATAGAATTGCTTTTGCAATGATTGTTAAAGAACTTGCCTTTGTAGCGTATTGTGTGTTCCGTATCCCATCTCTTGGCTTTCCTCGAGTTTGTTCTCACTTTATCTTAATTCTCAATCTATTATTTGACTTTTATCTTTTTGTTTCCCCATAGGTAGGGTGAGCAATAATACTTCCTCCGTATTCCCCTTGCATGTCTTAAAAGTAGACTTGGTGGGGTGAAGCAAGGAGACCGGGAATCCAATAATTTGTATTTCCTCTTATAATTAGTAAAATTTTGCTTGGAGTCAGCCACCCTCATTATTATATCTCTTTGCTCCCCCTGAGGGGCAATAGTATCTCCTCCTTGTTCCCTTGCATGTCATAAAAGACAACTGATTAGGGCAAAGTGAGGGGACTGGGAGTCCCTCTTTTGTATTTTGTCCCACAATGAGTCAAGGTTTTAGCTTAAACTCAGCCATCCCTCATTGTGAAAGGTAACTTGGTTCAGTAGATTCTTTACTTTGTAATCCTTTCTTAATGCAATATCAGATACAAATTGATCGTCTGATGAATGTTTTTGAAGAGAGAAGTCCTTTACACATTTTGAAATATGTCTCTGTCTATGTAAAAAAGACAATAGAAAAACTTCACTCTCTGTGGGAGGAGAATACCTAGGGGATTCCCAGTCCCTTCGTGCCGTTCTGTTGAATCAACTTCTTCAACGTGCTGGGGAACACTGAGATATTCTTGCTCTCTCTCGTAGATATGAAAATCTTATGTGTTTTTTCTCTTAACTTTGACAGAAATGTATCTTCACTTATTATTACTAATCTTTGTATTTGCAGAAGATACCACGAAGATTGTGAGAATAAGTATGGGCAGTTTCAACCAGGCAAAATAAGCGACCGCCTGCGAGAGGCTTTGGGACTAAGGCGTAGTGATCTTCCCATCTACATTTATCGTATGCGATGCCTTGGATACCCCCCGGGATGGTTAAAAGAAGCGGAGGTCCATCAAGCGGACATGAAAATGTATGATGGAACGGGCCAAAGTATGTTCTGAAATTTAAAATTTTTCCTCCTTGTTCCCATGCGTGTCATAAAACGTCGACTAAATGGGGCGGAGTAAAGGGACTGGGAATCCCCTCCTCTGTATTTTCTTACCACAAAGAATCAAGGTATTTTCTTTTGACTCATCCATATCCCCTTATAAGGGGGAATAAGGCTCTCGTATATAGTTGGATATTTTTGTCAGCAGCAAATGCAATATGATGACTATACAGGGGGTTCTCGTAAAACGCTGTTCCGCCTTTATGTTGGAGGTTATTATATAATAAATAATTTATTAATAAGTCAAATTTTTGATGTACCTGGCTGATTTGATAATTTCAAACTGCGTGCACTGAACAGTTAGTGATCCTGGGAGAAGAATAGTCACACTGCATTTTTGTATATGAATATACTGTATCAAGTTAATGTCTTTATATATTTATGTGTTTATGTATTTGGTTATTTGAAGGAATTTGACCTAATTTATATCCAAAATTACCAAATACATATCCGTAAAACCTATCTTTCTTAAGCAAAAAATTGTGTTGAGATGGGCAGAAGAATAGTCACACGGCATTGTTGTATATGTATGTACTGTATCAAGTTAATGGTTTTATATATTTATTTGTTTATGTATTTGGTTATCTGAAGGAATCAGATTTATTTTTTATATACAAAATTACCAAATACATAGCTGTAAATCTGATATTTATTCAAAATAGTTTGTTGAGGTTGGCAGAAAAATAGTCATACGACATTGTTGTACTTCATACATATAAAAATATATGCTGTATTAAGTTAGTGGTTTTCTTTGTCTATTTGTTTATGTATTTGGTCATTTGATGGAATTAGACTAAATTTATTTACAAAATTACCAAATACATAGCCATAAGTACGATCTTTATGCGAAAAAATTTGTTGAGGTTAGCAGAAGACTACGCACACGACATTGTTGTATACGTATATATTAAGTTAATGATTTCATTTATTTATTTATTTATTTATTTATTTATTTATTTATATGTTTGGTTATTTGAAGGAATTAGATTTAATTTATTTACAAAATTACTATATATAATTTTGGAGAAAGAGAGAAGCCAAAAGGACTGCACTATAAGAACAATAAGAACGCGTTTTTAAGAGTAGCACCATTGTAAAGACTATGCTTCCCTCACTCTCGTCCACCATATTGTTTATCTGGCCCATACTCTGTGGATACTTACTTTCAACATCAGCACATTGTAAGTGCTTTGGCTGGATGACCAGCATCGACGGCACATCCCAGTGAGCCTCTTTGATTCAGAAGAGAGCAAGTAGAATGTTTATTGCTGTGAAAATGAGAAAGGGGGAAGAAACGTTGCCCACTTGTTCATGTGCTCATTTGCGTGTTACACTGTTTGACCCTAAGATGGATATGGGGCCTGAAGTTATCCAGTTATCTAGATGCAAGCTGACCACAGTATTAAAGGTAAGCAATATTGCATAGTGTAGGTTTACTATTTTTGTCTGAGATAAAGAACTTTGATTATTTTTCTATGTATTAGAGTATTTTTAGCATTGGTGGAGGACCTAGGATCGAATTTAGGTGTTTTTCGACTTTTGTTGAAATCCGCTTTAAGTCAGCTGTAGGGAACAGAACCCTGATGTTAAATGGGAACCCCTTGTATTAAGGCCAGGTATGTTGTCGAACTGTGTTTATAACAGAGATTATTTTTTATATACATTCCCCATTGTAAGGATGGGTGGCCGAGCCAAATAATTCACATTCACCACAAATCCATACACACCTCAGTCAGTAAAAGGTCGCCACAATTCCTCCCCATGATCCTGCTTAGGTGATCTGCATTGTAAGTAGGTAAGAATCTACTACTGTGAGGCCCAACAGCCGCATCTGGCATACCCCCAATGTTTTATCATATTGCAACCCTCCCACACATGCCCATCGCAGTTAACTGTGCTAACAGGTATGATAAATCCTTTTCGGGTCTTTCATTATCAATGTTAACATATTGAAATATCTTGTAGACGATAGAATGTCTTTAATGTAAGATCTTTGTTTGGTTATTTAGGTGTTATACACCCGGACTCAGAAGAAGGTGAGACCGAGGCCACTCTGATAAAATATAATCCTGACAAATTGGTCAGCTACCCGGGATTCAATGTGGATCGTCCAAAGGGTGTTCATGATGTAAGTAATGCCATAATTTGTTAATGATGTTAATAGTGCCATTCTTTGTTCATGATGTAAGTAGTGCCATGGTTAATGGTGAAAAAACTAGGATATATGTGTATTTTTTTTATGAATTTTTTTACTACTAGCTTAATCTATATAGTTTAGATTTTATTTTTTTGTATATACATCAAAGCCGCTTCTACTCAAGATTGAACTCTTGAAAAATACCTTGTTTTCTTTTTACTTTTGGATAAAAAAAATGTCCATTTTTTTTTCTCAGCATGTAGTAGTAGCAGTAGTAGTAGTAATAGTAGTAGCAGTTTTTTTTTAAAGTCATTTCAATTAGACAGTATATTCTATAAGCTGAAATTTTGGTAAAAAATGAAGGGGGGAAAATAAGATGCTTGAAGCTATATCTTAATTTTTTTGAGTAGGACATTCAGAGAGAAACGTGTCCTAAAGGATTGCTAAAGTTTTATGAGTATTGTGACGCTCTTTGTTATACATAGCAATGAAACATGTTGTAGGTACAGATGTCATAAGAGTTTCTTATTTTTTTAGACTTCATTATTTATTATTAATGTTTTGATTATAGTGAGGACTGCAAAACCAGGGTGGTTAAAATGCTCTACTTGAAAGTTTATTTACTAGTGATCAAGACCATGGTGGGGCACTATCAAGGGCATCCAGTCTTAATTCTCTAGCCAAACTCAGTCTGTGTCCACCTCCAGATTGGTTTTACGTCGCAAGTGCGACCATCACCCTGAGTGAATGCCATTTCTCACCTCGGACTGTGGTGGGCCGTTAACCCGTAACCTAATGAATCAAAGTTTTAAGCATTATCATTTGCCACGGTGGCCATACCTGTGTCCACCCTCTTAACAGGGACTAATATTGACAAATAAAACGAGGATTATTGATGTTAGGAATACAGTAAATTTTTAAGGCGACGTTCATGTATGTAAAATAATTGTATTGTCTTAACAGGACTGGCAAAGGCTTCGGTTTCCCCCAATGAAGCGTCATCATAGAAAATCTGAATTTAAGCATTTTATGGAAATGAACAAAGTTGATACTTACAAAAAGAGAAAGCTCAGAGATGAGAATTTGCAGAACAATGGAAACGCTAATGTTAGCGAAGAATCGCTAGCAATGGAACTAGATGGTAAGAGTTGAATAAACATGTTGTTCACGAAGCACATTTGTTGCTGTTTTCTATCAAGTTTTCCATGCGAGAAGGGGAAAAATTCGTCCTTCATGTTCCTCTGCATGTCATAAAGGTGGGCTTACAAGGAGGAATATGACTCTTGTATATAAATTAGGGATCTATTAGATATAGTGAAGTTTTTGTTTTTCTTTTAAATTTCCTCATAGAGAAATGATCTCAGAGGCACAATCAGATCTTTTCAAAGAATATATCCCAGGGAAGCAAAACCTGATATGCTATTTATAAATATTTAGAGATTCTTTTAACATAATAAGAAAGCTCTGTGATCATGGGAGTAGCAAGGAGTATCGGCAGTTGGATCACCAGATTGGAATAAAGTCCTGCAGTCACGTTTAGTAATTGCTAACAAATGATGGATAATATACTGCAACAAAACTGATATATATATATTATGCAAAAATTGAGAACTTGCCTGACAGATTGTATAATAATATTTAGTATTCATAGACTGAGGACTTGCCTGACAATTTGTATAATAATAGAGTTCATAGACTGTGGACTTGGCTGACAAATTGAATAATAATATTTAGTATTCATAGGCGGAGGACTTGCCAAACGAATTACATCTTATATATTATTCTGAGTGCATTATTTGCTTCTCCAGATGCCTTATGGCTAGTTAAATATACTATTTCATCAGACATTATGTCATATCTTTCATTTTTTTCCCTCACTTTTTTGTATGGTGTGAAAGTGATTTGAGAAGTTGAAATTTTGCTCCATTTCATATTTCTAAGAGCTGCCATTAAAGAAATTCATGTAATAAGATATGCTACATTAGAGGGACAGTTAGAGTAGAGGAAATTTCAAAGAAGATTACAGTGGTTGGGCCATCTAAAGGAAAGAGGAGATGACTATGCGTGTAGGAAGGTTATGGGTATGGAGGTGGAGGGAAAGAGAGGAATAGGAAGGCCGAGGGCTCCATGAAAGGATAATATATCAAAATGATATGTGAGATAAGGGGCTAAGGGAACAGGATACACGAGACAGGGAAAGGTGGAAAAGGTTAGCAAAAGACAGTGACCTCTTATAGAATAGGGTTAAAATTTAAAACAAAGAAAGAAGGCGACTTTCTTCTCTATAGATGTAATTAGGTTGTTATCTATTTCTTTTCCAAGTATGATGTTCTCTTTCTCTTTTTCAATAAGTATGGTGTTCCTTGTCTCAGTTCTCAATGAGTACAATGTTCCCATTCTCTTTTTTTAATGAATATGATTTTCCCTATATCATTTCTTAATACGTATGAGGTTCCATTTCTCCTTTCTTAATATATATGCTGTTGCCTTTCTCTTTTCTAAGTTATGATGTTCTCTTTCTCCTTTTTCAGTAAGTATGATATTCCCTTTTCCTTTCTTAATAAGCATGATGTTTCTTTTCTCCTTTCTTAATAAGTATGATGTTCCCTTGCTCTTCTTAATAAACATAATGTTCCATTTCTTTTTTATTGATAAATATAATGTCCCCTTTCTCCTTTCTTAATGTGTATGATGCTTTCTTCTCTTTTTAATTAGTATGATGTTCCATTTCTCATTTCTTAATAAGTATGATGTCCCCTTCCTCTTTTCTTAATAAGTATGATGTTCCCTTTCTCTTTTCTTGATTAGTATGATGTGCCCTTTTTCCTTTCTTAATAAGTATTATGTTCCCTTTCTCTGTTCTCAATAAGTATGATATTCCCTTCCTTCTTAATAAGTATGATGTTTCATTTGTTTTTTCTTGAGAAGTATGGTATTCCTTTTCTCTTAATAATTATGATATTCCTTTCTTAAAAAAGTATGATTGATGTTCCATTTCTCTTTGCTTAATAAGTATGATGTTCCCTTCCTTTTTTCTGAGTAAATATGATTGATGTTCCATTTCTCTTAATTATTATGATGTTCCCTTTCTCTTTTCTTGATAAGTTTGATGTTCCCTTTCTCTTTTCTTAAGTACTATATTCTCTTTTTCCTTAATAAATATGATGTTCCCTCTCTCTTTTCTTAATAAGTATGGTGTTCCCTCTCATTTTTTTTAATAAGTATGATGGTCCCATTCTCTTTTTTTTTTTTTTAATAAGTATGATTGATATTCCTTTCTCTTCTTCATAAGTATGATGTTCCCTTTCTGTTAGTAAGTATGATGGTCCCTTTCTCTTAATAAGTATGATGTTCCCTTTCTCTTTTCTAAAGAAGTTGAATAATGTAGGTAATATAAAATTTCTTGCAGAATCCGGGGGTAATCTCCACAGTAAGATAGAGTTCAACCCTCCATTACCTGAGGAACCTTTGCCTCCTTTACCTACAGATGACAGTCCTGCTTCTCCAGGAGTAAGTTCATGACAGAGTTTATTTACTTATTTTATAGTTATGAACAGTTGAATACCTGTAGCATATTTTAAATTTTGGCATATAGAGTACCTGTAGCTTATTTTGAATTTTTGAGTACCGATAGCATATAATTTTTGATCAGTTGAGTTCCTATAGGTACTCAAATTTTGACAATTTGAGTACCTATAGCATATTAGTGATATATTGTAAACAGACCTCTTAATTAGCTGTAAAACAATTGTAACAGGAAAATCATTATATTTAGGTTATTTTAATAGAAATCTTTGATGCTCTTACAAATTACACCAAAACTCAAAGTAAAAACATTACTGAATTTATTTGGAAATGTATTTTTTTGCACACATTAAATCTCTTTCCAGAGTCTGGAAGTGGAAGAAGGAGAGATAGCAGAAGACGATTCCGAGCACTCAGTGGCATACTTAGAAGCCAAACGGCAAGAACTCTTGAAAGAATTGGGAAATACGGGTGACAGAATAGAAAACGACGACTCATGTTCTGAAAAAGACACTGAAGCTTTAGATAAGAACAAGATAAAATCTCCTTCAACCCCTGAAGCGGACTTGGAGAATTCAGTAAGTAGCAGCAGCGACACTCCAAGTTCCGGCATTGTCAAGCATCACCGTTCCCATTCCAAAGGCTACCAGCTTGGAGTAGCGATTCCCAGTTCTATTACACCATATAAAATTCTTCCTGAAGCGGAGAAGTGGAAAGTCGAGGTTACGGACCACATTAACTTCGAAAATCTTCCCGACGCTTTAGGAACTTGGGACAAAATGAAAGGATTGATGCAACAAGTTAAAATGCGTATGCTTGAATTACACGCTGATGATGAGTGAGACTCAGAAATATTTTATTTGTATATCTAGCATGGTCTGTAGCAATCTGCAATAAGTTGTCTTTTTAACATTTGTACCTTGTCAGATATTATGAAATTATTATTCATGACCAATTGTAAAACAATTAATTACAGAACAAACATGTATGTTACCAAAACATAATTCATGGCTGATTACTAAAGAAAATTTTATTAGCTGTTGACGATATTTTATATATAGACTCATCCCAACTCACGAACATGTTAGGTTTCAGAAGTCTGTTCATAAGTAGAATTGTTTGTAAGTTGTTTTTAGGTAACATATGCAATGTACAGTCTCTTAGTTTTTTGCACGTGTTTAGAATATGCAGAATTGGAATAACGCATGTCATCAATAATGATAAAGAAATTCAGATTACAAGAAGTGTGCAAAATACGTAGGAATTATTACTAATTACCTATTTATTCTTCGTTAAACACATCAAAATCAAGGTATATTTACACTATTTAAAGGGCAAAACTTTTTTGTGTTTTATAAACCCTAGCCACAAATTTTAGCTGGAAATAACAAAATCTGTAAATTCGGTTAATTAAACTAATTAGTATATATATATATATATATATATATATATATATATATATATATATATATATATATATATATATATATATATATATATATATATATATATATATATATATATATATATATATATATATATATATATATGAGTAAACACAAACTTTTAGCACACATTACCATATGTGTTCATAGCGCCTTGGCACAGTAATCATGTGTCATAGATTAAACTCCTGGTCAGGGGCAAAATATGATTCATATATATATATATATATATATATATATATATATATATATATATATATATATATATATATATATATATATATATATATATATATATATATATATAGATAGATAGATAGATAGATAGATAGATAGATAGATAGATAGATAGATAGATAGATAGACAGACAGACAGACAGACTCACTGACTGACTGACTGACTGACTGACTGACTGACTGACTGACTGACTAACATACATACATACATACATACATACATACATACATACATACATACATACATACATACATACATACATACATACATACATACATACATACATACATACATACATACATACATACATACATACATACATACATACATACATACATACATACATACATACATACATACATACATACATACATACATACATATATATATATATATATATATATATATATATATATATATATATATATATATATATATATATATAAATAAAAGAGACGTTTTACATTCTTTTAGATATTTATACCCGAAGAGAATGATTTATTAATGTCTTAGCTAGGCCTTAATTTTACTCTTTGACAATGTAGAAAATAAGTTGAAAAATACCTATTAATTTCCAATATTTTTATAAGTTTGCTAGATGAGTTTCCATATTTGTAAATGTACCAGTTTATAATATGAATTGAAGACTTTTATTAGTTTATTAGTTCCATCCTTGGTCACCATGACAGAGTAGTATGGCTTGCGGCTTTAAGTCGTCATGTCAAGATTTCGCAGCCCACCACGGGCTGAGGTTAGAAAGGGCTTCCACTCAGAGTAACGTTCACGCTTGTCAACAGCAAAGTCCTTCGCAGGAAGGCACTGTTCTAGCCTTTAGGAGAAAAGGAAGCCCATGATATACAACCATTGCCCATGGTTATTTCTGTGTAGTTCATTAAGTGATTTGTCTCTCTCAAGAGCCCTAAAAATAGACCAAGAAGTTACTTTTCTGTGTACACATTCTTTTTTAGCAGTAATCTAGCCCTTTCTCTGTTACCAGTGGTGTTCCACATGGCTCTGTTCTTTCACCTAATCTGTTCCTTCTCTTCATCAATGATCTTCTACAATCCCCATCTTCCTCTCTTCATGCCTTTGCTGAAGATTCTATCCTTCACTTTTCCTCTGCCTTTTCTTCACAACCTTCATCTGCTACTCTTAATCAGTCTCGTATCACTCTTTCTTCTACTCTCAACTCCGATTTGCAGAGGGTATCTGAATGGGGCACTCAAAATTTAGTTAAATTCAGTGCCTCCAAGACAGTTTCTGGCTATCTCTATCTTTTTCTCCTCCTGATAACCCTATTGTCTTCGAAAGTAACGAAATTTACCCTCTTAACTCTATCAACATATTAGGAATCCACATAGCCTCTAACTTGTCTTGGAGGAATCACATCATCCAGATTTCTACATCTTCATCCAAAAAATTGGAGGTTTTGTTTCATTTTCGTCAATACTTTTCCTCTTTATAGCTACTTAAAATTTATAAAGGTCTTATCCGTCCCTGCTTACAATACTGCCCGCACATCTGGGGTGCTTCTCCTTATACTTATCTCCTTGATAGGGTTGAATCTAAAGCAGTCAGATTCATTAATGATCCTTCTCTTACTTCTAATCTGGATTCTTTCTCTCTTCGCTATAAGGTATCATCCCTTTCTCTTCTCTGTTGCTACTACTTCCATCGCTGCTCTGATGAGTTTGCAAGTTGCATCCCTCCCCCACTGCTGAGGCCGCTTAACACTCGACAAGCGGCTTTATCTCAAAGGTACTGTGTGGAGATTTGTATCTCGCTGACTGGTCGGTGCAGCAATTGCATCTTTCCATCTACCTCCAGACTCTGGAACTCTCTTCCTCCTTCTGTCTCCTAATTCTTATGACCTATCATTCTTCAAAAAGCAGATCTATCGTCATCTCAGGGCCTAGTCCTCCATATCTCTGGGTCCTCTGTACTTTGACTGTTTTTACTGTCTTTCGTTTTCCTTTGTGTGACAGTACCTCATCTCTGCCTTGTCCTTAACCTTTTTCTTCTCCTTCGTCACGGTGTTTTCTCGTGCCCCGGGCCTATATTGATGAGGGCAGTTTTGCCTGTCCCGGTGTCACACTAAAAAAAAAAACTAAGTTTAAGCTTAATGACCTTAGAGGGAGATTGGTTCCCTCAGACACCAAGGCCAACAGAAAACTTCTATTCTTTTGTACCTTGAATATTTAACTGAGTTTATTTATTCTTTTAGTTGTGTTCTGCCTCACTTCTGACCCTTTCTCTCTCCATTCTTCAGTGTCAACGCGTAAGTACTGTACATGACGTCAATTTCCTAGTTATGTGTTTTTACATTAAGTAGTGGTAATTACTTCTAAGTTAAGAAATAAATTATAACATCTAGTGACTTGGTGATATATTAAAGGACCCATGCAACTTGTAAACGGGGATTTTGGACGTTTACTCTACATTGACTAGTGTGAGTGAATGACCTACTTTTATCCAGCTCTTATGCTAAATTTAGAGTAATCAGTGTGAGTGGTAGCACCCCCTGAGTGCTAATGATTTCCATACACCAGTAAAATTATGAAAACCTTCTTACACATCTTTGTATGACAAATGTTTCACAGAAAAATATCCATCAATCAAGAAGTGTATGGATAAAAAACTCTTTATGCAGTGAGCAGAAGCAAGACTTTTATAGTGCCACAGATCAGAATTGCAAAGGTACTTATTTTGGAGTTAGTTTAGAAGTTTTTTGATTCACATATATGCACTATCCTAAGGTATACCTCATACCTATTAATTTTACTATTTTTTTTGGTTAATGTAGTTCTTTTCAAATTTTTTTCAAATATGCAAAATATTGTTAAAATATGTATGGTTTGTAATCGCACTGAACATGTACAGTTTCTGTTTAAGCAAGGTTCAATCGATGCTTCATTAGCTGGAACAGAACTCACTCGTAATTCTGGCTAGTACAGTGGTAACACGCTGGCCTCGCATTCGCGAGGTCGACATATCGGTTCCCGCTCAGGACCGAGAGTTTAAGCAGTTTACTGGGAAGGTTACTGCTGTGGCTGGGCACCACAGTGGGGGGTTGGGGCTTGCACCGGCTGACCCCGCCAGAGAAAGGTTGATGCCTCTGATAGGAGGGCTAAAACCCAGCAAACTTTAACTTTAGCAAACTTTAATGCAATCCTCTGTGTGACACTGTGGGAAAATGTCAACCAAACCCTAAATCTCATCAAATTACTCAGATAATGATATATAAAATAATAATGCACTATTTAACAACTTGAAATTTATTATACTATTAAATCAGTAAATAAATAAATCTGACATTTGCGAAAATTGAGAAAATAATTGTTGAATATGAAGGCTTTTATATAGGGGAAATGCAAATTGCCTAGTATTTTTTTCTAAATTATTCTTTTATATTATTTACTGTACTTTTGCGATATCTTTTTGTGGCCATTTGAGCTATAAAAACAACTGTAATTACTTATCATATCTTTGTAAAAATGTTATTATAGTTATTCAAGTAATGTCATCAGTATAATTCACAAATATAATTTTTTGCTTCATATTTTGAAAATCTAGTCACTGATGCTTGAATTGGCAAATACAGTATAGCTTATTTTTTATGAAAAAAAAAACCCGCTTGGTTAATACAACTTTTGAGATAGCTGTTACTTATTACAGCAAGAAGCTTAACGAAATTCATGTTAATCATAAAATTTATATTTAACTGTTTTATTTGCTTCAACTTTTCATGTCAAGTTCTGTAATAGGTCCTATTCTAAAGTATTACACACTGTTGTTATTATATTTATGTACATTCCATATATATATATATATATATATATATATATATATATATATATATATATATATATATATATATATATATATATATATACATACACAATCCCCAATTTATGAACGAATTTCCTTCCGAACAGCCTCTCCTATCTTGAATTGTTCGTAAGTTGATATTTTGTATGTACCGTACTGTGTTGGATGTAGAAACATTACTACATCATGTACATAGCATAATAAAGTTGTGTTAGAACATAATAAATTTGTTTTATTATCCTGGAAAAGTTCTGAGGTGTGTGGGATGAGACGAATAGGTGGAAGCAGAAGGAAGGGTAGTGAATGGTTGAATGAAGAGGTGAGTGCAGTAATGGTTGAAAAGCAGTAATGGTATAGTTGCACAGTGGAAATGTGGTACCTGAGTGCCATTGGAGGAGGAAATGTGACACCTGAGTGGCACTGAAGGAGATGTGGCACCCGAGTGTCATTGGAAGAGGATATGTGGGGCTTGAGTGTCAACGGAGGAAAATATATGGCACCTGAGTGGCATTGGAGGAGGAAATATGGCAATGGAGGTGACAATGTGGCACCAGATTGGCATTGAAGGAAGAAATGTGGCACCTGAGTGCCACTAGAGGATTATTTCTGCAATTAATCACATGAACCATGTTCGTGGTTTTATGAAAGGCATATAAAGATAGCACTGAGTAAGTTCAGATAAGAAGACATATTGTAGAAAAAGTACTTTGTATACAGTACAAAATAAATATTTTTTCATCCAGGCAACACCAAGCGACGACATATGAAATCTTTTGATAAAAAACATTTACAAAGAAAATTTTTATTAAATCATCGACCAAACTGAATTTTTTTTCTAATCCTCAGAAAAATATCAAAATTACAGAATCAAGTATGAATAAGTCTTGTTCTATATACCGATTTTTTTTGCTTTGTTTTTGTTTTAAAGGATATTAAAGCAGGTTCAAGGAGATTTTTACTCCCTGCGTGATTCATTTACACATAATTAAAGAAGAAGAATTCTAATACATATGGTTCTTATTACTGTACAAACATTTAAAAAAACACTGCACAATTATCAAGTCTATTTTGAACATAAGTTGTTGCTTTAATATTATACTTAAGTTTATTTTGAGTCGGTCTTTACAATATTTGTTACAGTAATTTCAAGTAATCTTACGTAACATTACAATCATTACCGAGTTTACTCTTAAAGAGCAAAGTACACCAAGTTGATTCATAATTAAATACTACATCAAAACCGAAGTTTTCCAGGATTCTAGGAATATGAGAAAACCGAAAAAAAATGGGTAAAATAAAATTTATTAAAGTTTATCTGAAACAGGATATACTGTAGTTTGAAGCCAATGCTGAAAATCTGTTCATATTCTATGTCTATGAATTAAGGGCTGGCCATTCGGAGTGTAGAAAATTCGTTATACTGTATATTCTAATTGCCTTTTTAGATACTTGAATTTGCAAAGTCCTGTGATCTGACTGCGCAATTTATAGTCAGTTGCTGCTAGCTTGTCACACTGTTAAAATGTCTGTCTTCCGATTAAGTCACTGTTTTCCGTGTTATTGTCACGTGGGTCTTAGTGTTGTATTTCTATGGTGTTCTTTGTGAGTGCTTACTATTGGTTTGATCGTTCTGTGTCTGAGACTTTATGAGGATTATATCACCAACGACTACTGCTGAAAAGGTAAAGAAGTCTTCTAATTACATAAACGTGTATAGTGAATATAGTGAATGCTCTTTATAGTGATTAATTGATGATTATTTCAAGTAGTAATTGGGGAAATGAAGGAGTCACTCCAAGAAGGACTCCTGAAAACATCGACATCAAAAAGGATTTTTTTTTTTTAATGTTCACATCATATCCTGAAAAGAAATGTATGTATAATAGTTATTAGTAGGTTTTCTGGGTAGTTTACAGTTTTGCGGGCCATGCCGTTCAACAACCTCATCCCTCCGCTCAAGTAAGTAGTTCGACCCTAACCTGTATGAGGGGGGGTTCCAGGGGGGCGAAGCCCCCCTCCCTAAGAGGTTAGGTAGGTATTTGTAGTTAGGATAGTAAAAAATTGTTCCGTATGCCTATTGTCGCCATTTTTTTGTGTATTCATCCGCCAGTTCTCTAGTTAGAGCCTAGCGCCATCTATTGGTAGGTTTTGAACATTGGTATGGCCCGCAAAACTGTAGGTGTCTCGGTTTTCTAAATTTACAGAATGTTAAGCTCGTATATTCCCTCTTTATTGAGATATCTAAAAATGGCAAGCAATTCATTTTTCCTTCTCCGGTGAATTTAACAAAATGTAACCCCCCGTAAACTACTGGGTTAAATTAGTGAGGTTAAGTTAGGTTTGGAATTAACCTATCCTAACCTAACCTGACTTAGCATTTTAAGATGCTATTTAATTTTCTGGAGGTCAACAAATTTTTACCTAAATTAGAAAGCAAATTAGTCAGTTGGTTTTTCATTGCAATACCAAAGAGACTGTAGAATATTTTTTTTAATTAAAAACTAGTTTGTGGTCTACAATGCATAGTTTTAATATGTTAATTATATTATAATTTTGAAGAATTAAATTATAGTTTTTTTCTAGTTCCAAGTTGTGAGTGGATTAATTAACATGGGGTGAGAAATTTTGTAAATAAAAGCAAAAAATGTCAAAATTGACAAGTTTCAGACCTCAAGTGAGCTGAGAGGAGTGGTTGAGGTGTCTATGTGGATCGTGGTGAATGCGCGTTTCTTGGCTCGGCCACCCCCCATACAAGGGGGAATGAGGCTTGTGTCTATGTATGTATGTATGTATGTATGTAAATGCTAATTATATGATAGGAATGAAGTAAGTTTTTTATATGTAATTTTTTTATTACGTTTCAAGTATCACTATTAATCTCCAATTTGGGAGTTGACACATGGATTGAAGTTGGGGAATTAAGGCTGGATGCCCTTCCTATCAGCCCCACCGTGGACTCGAACGTGGATCCATCATTTCCAGAGTTGAACACTCTATTTGTTACGCTACAGCCTTCTCCAAGTATATGTAAAATCACATACATGGCTTCAAAGTGGAGAGAACATTTAGTTAAATTACACCCAACCTCCTCTTCTGACAATTGTCCAGGAGTGCAATTATTAAATCTATCTATACTTGAGCTATTTATACCCTTATAAGGCGAGTGACTAAGCCAAAGCAAATTAGACTTATTGGCAAGAGAAAACACAGAGGAGGGAGATTCTCAGTCCCCTTGCTTCGCCCATTTAGTCGGCTCTTACGAAATGCAGGGGGAACTTGGAGGCTGATTCTAACTCCCCTCCCTCAGGGGGATTATTAAATGCAAAAACTAAATTATGGCATGCTGGAGAGACTTGACACACCCTGACAGTCAAGGGCCCGATTTCTTAAAAAGTGTAAACCTAGGATACCATATTGTTAGTTAGCTAGGCACACACATATGGATTTTCATAAGCGCATCTGACGCGGTTCAGTGTATGGCTAGGATCCCGTACGGGATCCTAGCCATACACAGAACCGCGTCAGATGCGCTTATGAAATCCATTTGTGTGTGTCTAGCTAACTAACAACATGGTATCCTAGGTTTACACTGTTTAAGAGATCGGGCCAAGATTACTGAACGTAAGAGATAGGTCTCTGTTTACGCTAGAAATGGCATAATTGCCACACAATTCTGGTCCCATAATCACCAATTAGCTGTTGTAAATAGTAAATTAGTTTTTAAGAGTCATACCCAAAAGGTTAGCTTGATGATTGAGAGACTTAATTTATAATTTACATCCATTCCCATGGGAAAGATAGAGAGAGAGAGAGAGAGAGAGAGAGAGAGAGAGAGAGAGAGAGAGAGAGAGAGAGAGAGAGAGAGAGAGAGAGAGAGAGAGAGAGAGAGAGAGAGAGAGAGAGAGAGAGTTAATTTATACTTTACAACCATTTCCAGTAAAATCTTTGAACAAAATGAGTGATCGTTTTTATGTCACGGACTCCCTTTTTCTACTAAGGGCTAGGACGGTGCCTTCTAGCAAAAGACATTTAGTCTTGACAGGTGTGAGCATTACCTGAGTGAATGCCTTTTCTAACCTCAGACCGTAGCGGGCCGCGAACTCCCGACCTGACGCCTCAAATTCTTGAACAAGGTTAACAACATAAATTCTTTCTAATGTTCCGGTTTTACGTCACGGACTCCCTTTAATACAAGGGCTAGAACGGTTGCCTTCTTGCGAAGGACTTCATTCATATTACTTATACACCCCCAGTTGATGGAGGCAGTGGTCCTCTGATAGTCTAGAAATTGTAATAGTATAATGTGTATGAATCCAGGTAAAATGCCACAGGAAAAAATCTAACCTAGACTAACCTAATCTAGCCTAACTTGACCTAACCTAACTTGTGAATTTTTACTAGTGACTTTTTTATTACTGTGACTTTATTACCGGACACGTGTATACCATATTGGGGGTGTTTACTGGATAGTCTTAAAAATTGAAAATTATTACTACTACTACTACTACTATTATTATTATTATTATTATTATTATTATTATTATTATTATTATTATTATTATTATTATTATTATTATTATTATTATTATTATAAAAGTTTTAAATATTTACTTTTGATGGATTAATTTTCATTATGATCTAATAACGACTTTATTTGTTATCAAAAGAAATAGAACATGAATCAAAAGCTTTTAATGAGAGAGAGAGAGAGAGAGAGAGAGAAGAGAGAGAGAGAGAGAGAGAGAGAGAGAGAGAGAGAGAGAGAGAGAGAGAGAGAGAGAGAGAGAGAGAGAGGAGCGCCAGGCCCGTGCTATCAGTTAAGGCACTACTCGAGCGCCCTCTAGCTTAGGTCTCTCAGTGTTGCTGTAACCCTCATGTCGGTGAGGTGGTCTTGCAGTGTTCCATTCTTAATAGTTCACCTGTTCCCTTCTGCACAGGGCTAAACCTGTACCTTTACTTAATATCAAAGGATTATACCTTATTTCCTCATAAGTGCCCAGTGTCGGAATATGACACCAATACTGTCAGCTAACAAGGAGATGGAAAAAAGTATTTTTTAGGAAAAAAAAGAAAAAAAAGATGGGACCAACTTAATTATTGATATTTGCATAGACACGAGATAGAGAGCACAAGTTTAATTCAGTGACCCCTGGGAATTATTTTTTTTAATTTTTAATATTTTCTTTTTTTTATGTGACCTGACCTCTTACGTGAAATCTTTGACCCGATGGAGTGAATGAAGAAGTCATGTCTAGAAGAAAACAGGCAAAACCAAGAGCACTGAAACGTAAGTTTATGAGAGAGAGAGAGAGAGAGAGAGAGAGAGAGAGAAAGAGAGAGAGAGAGAGAGAGAGAGAGAGAGAGAGAGAGAGAGAGAGAGAGAGAATAAATATCCCAAGGAAGCTTTCTATTATATGCTGTAGTATATTATCCTCTTGGGCCATTGAGGGAGATAGATAGATAGCTAGAAAGATAGATAGATAGATAGATAGATAGATAGAGATAGAGAGAGAGAGAAGAAAGAGAGAGAATAGACATCACAAGGATACTTTTTTTATTATGTGCTTTTGTATATAATCCACTCGGGTCATTGATACATGTTTAGTAGTATATCATCATCATCATCATCATCATCATAATAATAATAATAATAATAATAATAATAATAATAATAATAATAATAAATAATTATTATTATTATTATTATTATTATTATTATTATTATTATTTTGGCAGTCCTAATTGTTCTTTTAATAAATAGAAAATCACTTACATAAATGGATGTGTATGTGTATATATCTCTCTATCTATCTATCTATCTATCTATAAATCTATATATCCGTGCATATATATATATATATATATATATATATATATATATATATATATATATATATATATATATATATATATATATTTATTTATTTATTTTATATGCTTCCTCCGTGTTCTCCTGCGTGTCGTGAGAGTCTACTAAATTGGGTAGAGCTAGGGGACTGGGAATTCCCTCCTCTGTATTTTCTCTTCCCAAAGAGTCAGAGTATTTTGTCTTGACTCAGCCACTCCCCTTATAATGGAAAATGGGATCTGAATTTTGTCAGAGGTTATGTTATGATTTGAGCCTTGCCTTTAACGTCAGTGACCAAGTGAAGATTACGGACTTCAACTTTACCCCAACTGAAGAATTAGGACCTATAAAAATGTCAGATCTCAGGTCTTTATGAGCTCTGTAACTTGTCCTTTTTGTTTACCAGGACCAAAGTTACCTTTTAGGGCCTTTCTCCCAATTATAATTAGGAATAACTTTATTCAATTAAACTATTTCTGCTCCTGTTCATTCTATGATATCCTTACCGAGCTAGGATATTTACCATTTAGGTCATGAAAGGGGGATAAGAGGGGTTTATGGATGTAGCGAGGGAGGATATGAGAGTGTATAGTGTGACGGAGGAGGATACAGAGGATAAGATGTTATGGGGACGATTGATCCGCTGAAAGATTTGAGGTTATGATAGGAGGTTAAAAGGAGGTTTATGGATGTGGTGAGGGAGGATATGAGAGTATAGTGTGACGGAGGAGGATACAGAGGATAAGATGTTATGGGGACGATTGATCCGCTGAAAGATTTGAGGTTATGATAGGAGGCTAAAAGGAGGTTTATGGATGTGGTGAGGGAGGATATGAGAGAGTATAGTGTGACGGAGGAGGATACAGAGGATAAGATGTTATGGGGACGATTGATCCGCTGAATGATTTGAGATTAAAATAGGAGGCTAAAAGGAGGTTTATGGATGTAGTGAGGGAGGATATGAGTTTGTGTGGTGTGACGGAGGAGCATACAGGGGATAAAGCGTTATGGAGACGATTGAGCTGCTGAAAGATTTGAGGTTATGATAGGAGGCTAAGAGGAGGTTTATGGATGTAGTGAGGGAGGATATGAGGGTATGTGGTGTGACGGAGGAGGATACAGGGGATAAGGTGTTATGGGGAAGATTGATCCGCGGAAAGATTTGAGGTTATGATAGGAGGATAAGAGGAGGTTTATGGATGTGGTGAGGGAGGATATGGGGGTGTGTGTGGTGTGACGGAGGAGGATACAGAGGATAAGGTGTTATGGGGACGATTGATCCGCTGAAAGATCTGAGGTCATGATAGGAGGTTTATGGATGTAGTGAGGGAGGATATGAGGGTATGTGGTGTGACGGAGGAGGATACAGGGGATAAGGTGTTATGGGGAAGATTGATCCGCGGAAAGATTTGAGGTTATGATAGGAGGATAAGAGGAGGTTTATGGATGTGGTGAGGGAGGATATGGGGGTGTGTGTGGTGTGACGGAGGAGGATACAGGGGATAAGGTGTTATGGGGAAGATTGATCCGCGGAAAGATTTGAGGTTATGATAGGAGGATAAGAGGAGGTTTATGGATGTGGTGAGGGAGGATATGGGGGTGTGTGTGTGGTGTGACGGAGGAGGATACAGAGGATAAGGTGTTATGGGGACGATTGATCCGCTGAAAGATCTGAGGTCATGATAGGAGGATAAGAGGAGGTTTATGGATGTGATTAGGGAGGCCATGAGGGTGTGCGGTGTGACAGAAGAGGGCGCAGGGGGCAGGGTGATATAGGCTTGTGTAGTAGTGGGGAGGGGTGAATAGATAACGCATGTCGATAAATTGTTTTAATTGTCATTGTTACTTCTTCTTCTTCTTCTTCTTCTTCTTCTTCTTCTTCTTCTTCTTCTTCTTCTTCTTCTTGTTTTTGTTCCTGTTATTGTTCTTCTTGTTTTCTCGTTCTTTTTGTTCTTATTCTTGTTCTTATTCTTGTTCTTATTCTTCTCGTGCATTTTGTTATTCTTCTTGTTTTTTTCTGCAATATTCTATACTCTCTGGCATGATTGGTAAGTAGGGGTTCTGGAGACGCCAGCCTTTCTATATAATATTATTTCTACGTTATTCTGGCTGACTTCAGATCTTATTTTGTACACCGTAGTTAGAATGGCCAGACTTACATTTCTTATAGATTTTACAAACATTACACTGTTCCGGTTTTACGTCACGGACTCCCTTCTCTACCAAGGGCTAGGACGGTTGCCTTCTTGCGAAGGACTTGTTTTGGCAGCTGTAATCGTTATGCTGAGTGCATGCCCTTGCTAACCTCAGACCGTGACAGAGCGAACCCTCGACCTGACACCTCAAAGACGCGGACACTACTGCTTGAGCCACGGTGACTACTGATGTGTGATTACACTGATGCTTTGATTCCTAGAAAAACATTTTATTCATCTTTTTAAGTTTCCATTACCTGTGGATTTAAATATTCGTCTGCCAAACCGGAAGACCCACATTCGTGGTGAAAATATGCACTCAGGGTAACAATCACATCTGCCAAAACCAAAGTCCCTCGAAAGAAGGAAGCGTCCTAGCCTTTAGTAGAAAAGGGGGTCCGTGACGTAAAACCGAACACTCACTCATTTAATATTTTCAAGATGTGAAGGAACATTAGTAGTGTCTTTTGTCTCTTTGTCAGAGCCAGTTCAACAGGTGCTGTTAGTCTATCTGTCTAAATAAAAAAAACCATAATTTCCTGTATAAGGGGGATGGCCGAGTCAAAGCAAAAACACTTGACTTTTTGTCTATGTCTATATACATAAACCACATTCCCCCTCATAATAGGGTGGCTGAGTCAAAGCAAAATACTTTTGATTCTTTGCGGGAGGAAATACAGAAGAGGTGATTACCAGTTCCCTCGGTACACAGTTTGTTGTTGACTTTTAAGACACGCAAGGGAACACTTGAGGAAGTACTTTTGCCCTCCCCCGCAATGCACCTTTGGAGCGGCAAGTTTTGTAGCACCAACTGCTCCATGAGGCTAGGCGTAGTAATAAGCATTTCTATTCCTGTCCTCTTATTCTCTGGCTTTGGTATATGGATAGATGGATGGATGATCCCAGACAGGACAAAGAAAATTTCCCTCATAGTACCTGGGCCCAAAGAGAACATAAAGTAAAGAGAAACGGGAGGGGAGTGTTGTGGCCTGTCAGATGTGAAGGGATAACAAGAGATATGTGGCAAATGTCAAGTGATATTTGATGTTGATGTAGGCATAGAAAAAAGAATCATAAATCAAGGAGGATTTGATATCGAGCTGTTGATGCCAACAGCTGTAATCAATAGGCCATCAAACTATTTGACCTCAGGTAAGAGATAATCCCATTCTAGTTGAGGTCAGCGCAAGGGGTAATAAAAGCTCTTTGGATTAGAAGGCACACATATGAACAAACGAATA
>JAXCGZ010011769.1:65000-67730 GCA_037179515.1 Halocaridina rubra
CACCCCCGTACAAGGGGGAATGGGGCCATGTATATAGATAGATAGACTCGGGGTGCATGAAAACATGACATCTCCATAGATAAAGTAATTGAAGTATTTAGTTTGTATAATCATCGGGTTGGGTATTCGTAGGAAGTAAAATGTAGAGGAGGGGATTCCCAGCCCCCCGCTCCGTCCCATTTAGTAGACTTTTGCGACACACAGAGGAAAACGAAGCAAATATTCTTAAACTCCCCTTCCGCCTACCTTGTGGGTGGCCCAAGCAGGGGGGAAGGGGGATACGTGGCAACCCTTTATCCCCAAGGAGCTGAGAGGAGTGATTGAGGTGTGTGTGGATCGTGGTGAATGCCCGTTTCTTGGCTCGGCCACCCCCTTACAAGGGGGAATGAGGTATGTGTATATGTATGTATGTATAATCATTGTAGAAAGATGGAATCTGGAAAAGATTAGCGACCCCAAAGAATTAAAAAACCTTGTAAATTGCTAGGTCAGGTAAGGTCAGGTTGGGTTAGTAAAGATTAGGTTTGGCATTAACCTAACCTAATCTAACCTAGTCAACCTAACTTAACCTAGCATAACAATATCCTGGGTAATTTTATGTACCGGAGGTCGCTAATCTCTACTTGACCTGAAAATTTTTGATGGATGTGTCTTAAAAAATATTTAAAGACTAAAATGCTTTTTTTTTCTTCCTTTCAGGAGAGGAGTGGGAGGAAGGAGAGGAGGGGGAAGAGGAGGAGGAAGAAGCTGAGGAGAAAGACATCGGAGAAGAAGGTAAAGGAAATTTCCTTAAATTTGGCATCAATATCATAATAATAATAATAATATAATAATAATACTTTATTTCCAACTGCTTAATCGTAAAGAAAATTTCCTTAAATTTGGCATCCATATCAGGTAGCGTGAGCAATTCAAAACTGCTTAATCGTAAAGAAAATTTCCTTAAATTTGGCATCCATATCAGGTAGCGTGAGCAATTCAAAACTGCTTAATCGTAAAGAAAATTTCCTTAAATTTGGCATCCATATCAGGTAGCGTGAGCTATTAAAAACTGCTTAATCATATATTTATAAATTTCTTTATAACATATTTTTTTTTATATTATATTTTAAAATGTCATTGACTATTTTTCCATGTCCTCTGCTGCTGTTATTTCAAATTATTGATATTTTATATCAGTGGTTCTTAACCTGGGCGATAGCACCCTTTGGGGGCGCTGGACTTGATGATGGGGGTAGTATAATCTTTGGGGGTACTGAGGGAGGACGGATTTTACTTCAATAGCAATTCTATTATATATGACAAGGCTGTTATATTTACTTAAATAAATCGAAAGCTAAACGTTGACGACAATACATGTTTAAAAAAAGTTACGTTTAGAATTCCATTATCATCCACATTATGAAAATTTTTTCACATTTTCTACGTTTCTCAAGTGGAAGGGGCACCAGAGAAGACTGCAAAATTTACGCAAGTCTTGATGGTACACTATATTTTAGATAGATAGATAAATAAGTACATGGATGGATGGATGGATGGATAGATGGAGAGAGAGAGAGAGAGAGAGAGAGAGAGAGAGAGAGAGAGAGAGAGAGAGAGAGAGAGAGAGAGAGAGAGAGAGAGAGAGAGGGAGGGAGGGAGGGAGGGAGGGAGGGAGGGAGAGGAGGGAGAGAGGGAGAGAGGGAGAGAGAGAGAGAGAGAGAGAGAGAGAGAGAGAGAATTTGCTGCTTTGAATATAACATTATAATGAATAATGCCTTTGTTCTCTTAAATAAATGTCTTTCCATATCCAAAATACCTTCATTGCCAAAATTTTAAGCGTTCCGCAACAGCAAGTTCTGATAGGAACAGGATCCTCGCCTTGACTTCTTTGTTTTATCATATTTACAAGTATAAAATCAACGAATCACCATCAATGGATAGTGGGTTGTTGAACATTTTTGTTTATTTTACTCCGTGTGTGTCAATCCCCAAATAGGGACTAATAATAATAATAATAATAATAATAATAATAATAATAATAATAATAATAATAATAATAATAATAATATTGATAATAATAATAATAAAAAAAAAAAAAAAAAAAAAAACAGAATAACTCTACGGTAAAACATTGTCATGTTTCACCTCCTAGTTCACCCACTGAGAGCTAATTTTTGCGTTGTTCGATAAATACTTGTTTTATTATTCATGTGTTATTGTTATTATCTTAATGCTTCTTGTTGTATGTTTTCCTTGCTTTTTTATACTCAAATTGATAATTATCTTTGAATTTAATTCATTTTTATCCTACTTTGTTTGGTTCCGGTTTTACGTCACGGACTCCCTTTTCTACCAAGGGCTAGGACGCTTGCCTTCTTGCGAGTGGACTTGTTTGTAATGGGCATATTTGAGGCAAATGGATATAGCTTTTCTGACAAGAATCTAACTAGAGTTGAGGTAATCCTTAAATGCAGTTATCATTTACGAGATCTTTTAATTGAGAGTAACCCCCTGAGGAAGAGGAGCTAGAATACTTCCTCCGTGTTCCCCTGCGTGTCGTAAAAGTCGACTAAATGAGGAGGAGCGAGGGGACTGGGAATCTCCTTTTCTGTATTTTCCCTTGCCAAAGAGTCAAGAGTATTTTCCCTTTGACTCAGCCACTCCCCTTAAATGGGGAAAATGGCTCATGTATATTGATAGACAGAAGTACGATATTCTGTCCTTACTATCTACACACACATGTACGCA
>JAXCGZ010011770.1:0-5000 GCA_037179515.1 Halocaridina rubra
CCATCTACCTCCAGACTCTGTAACTCTCTTTCTCCTTCTGTCTTTCCTAATTCTTATGACCTTTCATCCTTCAAAAAGCTGATCTATCGTCATCTCAGAGCCTAGTCCTCCATATCACTGGGTCCTCTGTACTTTAACTGTTTTTTTTTTCTGTCTGTCGTTTTCCTGTGTGTGACATTACCTTATTTCTGCCTTGCCCTTAACCTTTTTCTTTTCCTTCGTCTTGGTATTTTCTCGTGCCCGGCCTTTATTGACGAGGGCAGTTTCTCCTGTCCCGGTGTCACACTAAAAAAAGAAAAAAAAAAAAAAAAAAAAAAAAATATATATATATATATATATATATATATATATATATATATATATATATATATGTGTGTGTATATATATATATATATATATATATATATATATATATATATATATATATATATATATATATATATATATATATATATATATATATATATATATATATATATATGCGCATTACTAGTGAAGCATCAGTGGGCTGTATAGAAACAGTCTGGTTCCAGCTCCAGTAGTGATAGGATCTGCATAAGTATCTCTGTCCTCTTTTCCTCCTCTCTCACGAGAGCCAGAAAAAGAAGCAAAGACTGCTTTTGTTTTGTTTTGTTTTGTGTTCCCGATTTTTGTTTTAGTGAAAACAAGTGACTGTGTGTGTGATATACCCCAAATAATTTTTCCTGCCCTTCTCTCTCTTTTATAAGAGTCGGGAAGAAAAGGAAAATAGAAAGTGTTCAGGTTTCTAATTTGTTTTTATATCTATTGTGATAGGTAGTTGAAGCCTCTTCCTACCAACAAAGTGAACTTCACCTCCTCCACTCCATCCCTGACCTGAGGGTGAAGTCTTCACAAGGATATATAACCTAAGTATATCTGTTTTCTTTTCTTCCTCTCTCACGAGAGCCAAAGAGAGAAACAGAAAGATTGCTTTATTTTGTTGTTTTCTTGTGCTTGTGTTTTTTCTTGTTTAATTGAACACACATTATTGTGTCCTGAGCAAATCTCTGTTTTCACTTCCCTCTCCCACGAGAGTTGGGAAGAAAGATAGAAGACTGTATAAGTGATTAAGTGTTGTAGTGTTGCAATTAAGTGAAGTGATCAAGCCATAAGGCCCCTATACTGCATTAATCAAATTGACAAACAGTGCAAATAACATATAAATAGTGAAATCTGTGATATCCATGACTAGTTGCTAGTCATGGCCTCAGCCGCTTCTCTTGCTTCCCCCCCAGAGGGGGGAATGGAACTCGACACCCCTCAAGAGGGGTGGACGGTTGTGGGAAAGAAGAGGGCAAGGACAGCCTCTAACAGTAGCCATGAGAGTGCTGCTGCCCCAGTTCCCCCCCCCCCAGCCCCGAAGTCTGATAGAGAGCCCATTTCCAAGTTCAAAGTTGAGGCTCCTTCCATGAAAGAGGCATATGACCTCATCAGAGAGTTGGAAGACCAACTCACCGAGCATGGCTGCAAAATAAAGCCTAACGTACAGGGTGACTTCATTATCCACCCAGCCTCAGCAGAAGCCGCAAAGAAGATCCGCAGCCTAGGCTCACCACACTTGATAGAGTTGAACCCTGCACTAAAAATAAGAAAATACATAGTCATTGGCTTCCCTGTTGCTTGGTCAGTTGACCTTCTGACCAAGCAAACGTACATTACGGCTGCCTCACGTTGCTCCTCCAAAATAGAGGGCCAAACCGTTCCATCAAAGCAGGTTCTGGTCCACATCTGTGGTCCACCCCCTTCACAAGTAAACCTCGGCATCTGGGGCAAGTTCTACATAAGAGAGTACACCCCAGAACCCCTAAGATGTTTCCGGTGCCAAAGATTTGGGCACCACAGGAATACTTGCCATTTCCCAGAGAGATGTGGAATCTGCAGTGGGAAACACTCCACCGACCGCTGCCTTACAAAATTCAAGGCAAAAGAAGCAACAGTTGCCAAGTGCCCGAACTGCAAAGGGAACCATCACGCATGGAACAACCGCTGCCCAGAAAGGCTGAAGAGGATTCCTCAAAGAACCCCTCCTTCTGCCCCTGTCACCAATCACACCACCCCCAACTTCACCCCAGCTCCTCCCCCCACCTCCAATCCTTGGCAAATGCCCCCTCCTGCCCCACTCACACCTAACCTCCCCAACCAAAACCCACCACACTACACCAACCCAGCTCCTAACACACAGATCACACCTCCTACAGCTCCCACCCCCACACCAACTCCATCCACCCCATCACACAACACTCACACTCCTACCATCCCCCCAAACAACACTCACACTCCCATCAACCCCACACGCAACACTCACACCAACACCTCCACCCCACGCAACACCCAAACACACAATGCAGTCACACGTAACACTCAGACCACACACACACCCACTCACCACACTAGGTCCCGGGACCCTAGACAAAACTCCCACACCCCCATACCTAAACAGCCTATCCAGACACCTTCCTCTGCCTCCTCTTCCAAACAGCAAACCCTCTTCACAGTAAACGAGCTCACCAACCTTCTCATTCAAGCCGTACAGGCAGCCGTCCGACTCCTCGATACCAGAGCCACCACCCAAGATGCCTACAATCAAGTCGTCGAAGTAGCCCACTCCGTTGTCGCCAACGCCCTCGTCTCCAGAACCCACCAGCAGCCTCAACAACCCACCACTCCTACCACCTCCACCTCCTCAAATCATCAAGATGTCTAATCTCGGGATCCTACACTGGAACGCCCAGGGTCTCAGACACAAGGTACAACATCTTGAAGGCATAGCCAAGACTGACAACATTGATGTCATCATGGTTCAAGAAACCCTGTGCACAGAGCAACACCCTCCAAAAATCTCAGGATACAATGGATTCTACCAGCACTGGTCTCCAGGGGAGAACAGAGGCAGCGCCACCTTCATCAGGAAAAACCTATTAGCAAAGGAAATAACCCGACCGGTCTGCTGTGGCGAAGATGTCGACGTCCTCGCTGTTAACATCCAACTTCAAGGCAGCTGCATAGACCTGTACAACATTTACAGACCACAGAAAGGTAGCTTAGACCTGACTACCCTCTTCGGGCTAACCAGTCATCGTGACTTGGTAATAGGAGGCGACTTCAACGCGCACCACCCAAGATTCAGGTATGAGCGCCCCTGTGCTGCAGGCAGACACATCATGAGCCTGCTGAATGACCAAGAAGATGTCTCCCTGCTCAACGATCATGAGCCAACACACGACAGAGGTGGAATACTGGACCTCACCTTTGTCTCCAATTCCCTAAAGCAGGACGCCACATGGAGAGTTCATCCCCTGGTCACAAGCGACCACTATGGGATCCATCTCACACTGCCAATTCCTGAAATCTTCCAAATCCCTGCTCCTCCCCCTCGATGGAATTTCAAGAAGGCCGACTGGGGCCGATTCCAGGAGCACCTCAGCAATTGGTTTTCAGCCTACGTACCATCTGAAGACATCGACCAAGCAGAGGCCGAGCTAGTCAATGCCCTGCAAGCTGCAGCAAACTCCTCCATACCCCTCTGCAAACCACAACACACCACTCATCGGGACAGATGGTATTACTGTGACAGAGTTAAAGAACTCAACCACCGGCTCAACGTCATTCGGAAAATGCACAGGAAACGTCGCACTGAAGACTCCTACCGCACTCTCCAGGCAGTCAAACAACATGTCCATGAAGAGACTCGCAACATCAAGAGGAATAAATGGCTAGAGTGGTGTTCCAACCTAGATGCTCACACCTCTGTGGGCCAGATGTGGAGGAGCATCAACTCCTTCGCTAAAGGAAAACCTCCTAAAATCACCCCCCACAGGGATCCTAGCAGGGCAGCAGAAGAACTCGCCATCAAATTCGCGGATAGAGCAAGCTCTAACCAGCTCCCCATCACCACCAGAGCAACACTCCAGGACCTCACCACTGCAAGATGGGAAGAAATAGAAGAGGCTATCAACACTGAAGATGAAACAGATGCTCCATTCTCCCTGACTGAGCTACTAAGAGTAAGCAAAAGCTCTAAGAACACAGCCCCAGGTGCCGACAGAATAACATACACAATGATCCAAAAAATGGGGCCCCAAGGGGAGCTTGCTCTACTCTCTCTGATCAATTTGACATACACACGAAGAATCAGACCAGCCTCATGGAACAGAGCAGACATTCAGCCCATCCCAAAACCACAGGACCCTGACAACCCTCGCCCCATCTCCCTCCTAAGCTGCCTGAGCAAGACGGCAGAAAAGATGGTACTTAACAGAGTCCACTGGAAATGCCCACCCTTCCCAGAAAACATGTTTGCCTACCAGCCTGGGTTAGGCACCTCAGAATGCATAGCCTCCATGCTATCATTTCTCAACAACAGCCGTGGTTACATCGTTTTTCTAGACCTAGAGAAGGCCTTTGAACTAGCCAATGTGCCGGCAATACTCTCTGCTCTCGTATCCAAGCAGATCAAAGGTAACCTTCTCTCGTGGATCAAGCAGAGTCTACAAAATCGTAGTGCACGAGTCAAAGTAGATGGGCACTACTCCACCTACAAAAACCACGAAAATGGGACCCCCCAAGGTGGAATCCTTAGCCCCTTCCTATTTAATTGTCTCATGGAAAAACTCATGCACATCGCACTACCGCATGGAGCCAAACTCTTCAACTATGCGGACGACTTTGCCCTTGTCACAATAGGACACAGAAACTCTAACAAGACACAGCGCTGCCTCACCAAGATTCACCGAGCCTCCATCTCCCTTGGAGTAAGAATCAATGCCCGCAAAACCAAGGCCCTTCCCATCCACCAGTGGAGACCAGACACTAATCTGGTCATAGGTAATGAACCTGTGGACTGGGTTACCAAACACCAATACCTGGGTGTAATCATCGACCAAGGACTAACCTTTGGACCAGAAATTCAATACTTGCGCGACAGGTGCAGCCAGCGACAAGCGATCCTTCGTCGGATGTCGGGCCTCTACGATGGTGCA
>JAXCGZ010011770.1:15000-17500 GCA_037179515.1 Halocaridina rubra
TGAGTGAGGACATAAACAGTGTCACAGTTTTTCCTAAGGGCTTCAGAATACTAAGGGTTGAAAGATGTGAGAGGACTGGTGGAGGGATAGCACTGCTCATAAGTGAGAGGATTCAAGTTGAAGAAATAAACTTAGAGATGACTAGGCCCTGAGACGACGATAGATCTGCTTTTGAAGGCGGATAGGTTATAAGGAATGGGAAAGACAGGAGAAGGAAGAGAGTTCCAGAGGATGGAGGTAGATGGGGAGAGGCAGTCGTTGCACCGATCAATCCACGAGCTACAAATCTTTGCACAGTACCTGTGAGATGAGGCCGCTTGGTATATATGTATGTAACTCTATTTCACGAGATGCACTTGAATATTGCAAATGTGGATGGTAATGGATATGTTTGGAAATTGAAGGAATAAGTTGATGAGTAGTAGATATATATACTTGAAAGCACTGAGCATCTGAAAGCATTTTACATGTTGTTTGCACAGGCATAGCCCTCCTCTCTCTCTCTCTCTCTCTCTCTCTCTCTCTCTCTCTCTCTCTCTCTCTCTCTCTCTCTATATATATATATATATATATATATATATATATATATATATATATATATATATATATATATATGTATATATATATATATATATATATATATATATATATATATATATATATATATATATATATATATATATATATATATATATATATATATATATATATATATATATATATATATATATATTTTTTTTTTTATGAGTGTGACACCGGGACAGGCAGAAACTGCCCTCATCAATAAATGCCCTGGCACAAGAAAATTCCAAGACGAAGGAAAAGAAAAAGGTTAAGGACAAGGCAGAGATGAGGTAATGTCACACAAAGGAAAACGACAGACAGAAAAAAACAGTCAAAGTACAGAAGACTCAGATATATGGAGGACTAGGCTCTGAGACGACGATAGATCTGCTTTTTGAAGGATGAAAGGTCATAAGCATTAGGAAAGACAGAAGGAGGAAGAAGGTTCAGAGTCTGGAGGTAGATGGGAAGAAGAAGTAGCTGCACCGACCAATCCGCGAGCTACAAATCTCCACTCAGTACCTTTGAGATGAGGCCGCTTGATGAGTGTTACGTGGACTCGTCAGTGGAGGAGGGATGCAACTCGCCAACTCATAAGAGCAGCAATGGAAGTAGAAGCAATAGAAAACTGAAAGTGAACATACCTTACGGCGAAGAGAGAGAGAATCCAGGTTAAAGTAAGGGAAAGATCATTAATGAGTCTGACTGCCTTAGATTGAACCCTATCAAGCAGATAAGTAAAGGAAGAAGCAACCCAGATGTGTGAGCAGTATTCTAAGCAGGGACGGATAAGATCTTCGTAAATTTTAAGTAACTTCAATGAGGAAAAGTAATGACGAAAACGAAATAAAACCCCCAATTTTTTGGATGAAGATATAAAAATTTGGATTGCGTGATCCCTCCAAGACATGTTAGGGGCAATATGGATTCCTAATATGTTGATAGACTTAAGAGGGTAAATTTCATTAGTTTCAAAGACAACAGGGTTATCAGGAGAAGAAAAAGAAAAAAAGATAGCCAGAAACTGAGTCTTGGAGGCATTGAATTTAACTAAATTTTGAGTGCCCCACTCAGATACTCTCTGCAAATCGGAGTTAAGAGTAGAAGAAAGAGTGATACAAGAATGACTACGAGTAACAGATGAAGGTTGTGAAGAAAAGGCAGAGGAAAAGTGAAGGGTAGAATCATCAGCAAAGGCATAAAGAAGAGAAGTAGATGGGGACTGTAGAAGATCATTGATGAAGAGAAGAAACAAAGTAGGTGAAAGAACAGAGACCTGTGGAACACCACTGGTAACAGAGAAAGGGCTAGATGTCGCGCCATCAACAGCTACAGATATAGAATGGTCAGTAAGAAAATTGGAAAGCAGAGAACAGAAAAAGGGGGTAAAGCCATTGTCAGGGAGTTTGGCCAAATGAGCGTTGTGCCAGACTCTGTCAAAAGACTTACAGATATCAAGAGTGATGACAAATTATTCCCCATAGTTCCTCGGAGAAGATGACCATACATGAGTAAGATAGGACAAGAGATAACCAGCGGATCTTGCCTTGCGGAAGCCGCACTGGTGATCAGAGATAAGTGAGTTAGGTTCAAGACATTTAAAGAAGAGAGAATTGAGCAAAATTTCAAAAAACTCTAGCAATAGAGGAGGTTAGAGCAATAGGTCGGTAGTTAGAAGGAATAAAGCGGTCACCCTTCTTAGGAACAGGTTGAACTACAGCATGCTTCCAAGGTGAAGGATAGCTACTGGTTGACAGTATGAGGCCAAAATGACGGCAAAGCACGAGAGCCAGTTCATCTGCAAACTCCTTAAGGAACCTTGCAGGGATACCATTGGGACCATATGCCTTGTTCGTCTTTAGCAAGCGAAGAAGCTTATGAACTTTGCATGAAGAAAGGATAAGGGAGGGCATAGGGTTAGAGAGGGGTAAAGACT
>JAXCGZ010011770.1:27500-37500 GCA_037179515.1 Halocaridina rubra
GTTGCACCGACCAATCCGCGAGCTACAAATCTCCACACAGAAACTGTGAGATGAGGCCGCTTGGCGAGTGTTACGCGGCCTTGGCAGTGGGGTAGGGATGCAACTCACCAACTCATAAGAGCAGCGATGGAGTAGTAGCAATAGACAAGAGAAAGTGAAGATACGCTACAGCTAAGAGAGAGATAATCCAGATGAGAAGTAAGAGATGGATCATTAATGAGTCTGATTGTAGTATTCTAAGTAGGGACGGATAAGACCTCTCTAAATTTTAAGCAACTGTAAAGATGAAAAGTAATGACGAAAACGAAACAAAAGAAGATTCAGAAATTTGGATTATGTGATTCCTTCAAGACAAGTTTGAGGCTATATGGATTCCTAATATGTTGATAAAATTAATAGGGTAAATTTCGTTAGCTTCGAAGACAATAGGGTTATCAGGAGGAGAAGAAGATAAAGAGATAGCCAGAAACTGTCCTGGAGGCATTGAAATTACCTAAATTTTGAGTGCCCCACTTAGATACTCTCTGCAAATCAGAGTTAAGAGTAGAAGAAAGAGTGATGCGAGATTGATTACGAGTGACAAATGAAGGTTGTGAAGAAAAGGCAGAGGAAAAGTGAAGGGTAGCATTCTCAGCAAAGGCATGAAAAAGAGGGGAAGATGGAGATTGTAGAAGATTATTGATGAAGAGAAGAAACAGAGTAGGTGAAAGAACAGAGCCCTGTGGAACACCACTGGTAACAGAGAGAGGGCTAGATGACGCGCCATCAACAACTACAGATATAAAATGGTCAGCAAGAAAACTGGAAATCAGAGAACAGAAAGAATGGGTAAATTCAAAGGCAGGGAGTTTGGCCAACAGAGCCTTGTGCCAGACTCTGTCAAAAGCCTTACAGATATCAAGGGCAACGACAAAGGATTCCCCATAGTTCCTCAGAGAAGATGACCATACATTAGTAAGATAGGACAGGAGATCACCAGTGAATCATGCCTTGCAGATGCTGTACTGGTGATCGGAGATAAGTGAGTTAGATTCAAGGCGTTTCAAGAAGTGAGCATTGAGAAAAGTTTTGAAAGCTTTACCAATAGAGGAGGTTAGGGCAATAGGTCGGTAGTTAGAAGGAATAAAGCGGTCACCCTTCTTAGGAACAGGTTGAACTACAGCATGCTTCCAAGATGAAGGATAGATGCTGGTTGAAAGAATGAGGCAAAAAAGACGGTAAAGCATGGGAGCCAGTTCATCTGCAAACTCCTTAAGGAACCTTGCAGGGATGCCATTGGGACCAGATGCCTTGTTCGTCTTTAGTGAGCAAAGAACCTTATGAAGTTTGTGTGAAGAATGGATAAGGGAGGGCATAGGGTTACAGAGGGGTAAAGATTGAGGAACATGTGTGCTGGAATCGTTTATAGAAGAGTTGGCAGAAAAATGAGAGCCAAAGAGAGTGGATTTTTCATTGGGAGAGCAAGCTATAAAACCATCAGAACAAATGAGAGGGGGAAAGATTAAGTTACAGAAGTTTCTGGAGAGGGTTTTGGCTAAGGACCAGAAGCATTTATCAGTGGGAGAGGAGATAAGGCCATCAACTTTCCTTCTTATAAAGGAAGCCTTATACCTTCAAATCCGAGCAGTACAGTGGTGCAGCAATTTCTAGCTACAATAAAAGCTGAGTGAGTTAAATCAGAAGGAGAGGCTTGGTAAGATCGGTGGGCCCGATTCCTAGCCTGAATAGCCAAGGAGCAGGCACGGTCAAATCAAGGTTTAAGGGGAGGGAATTCTTTGTAGAAGAGGAGATGTACATCTCCATTCCTGCAGTCATGATCTCGGCAACTTTTAGAGCTACCTGATCAGGGTTGCGGGACCAAAAGCAGTAGTCATCCCATGGGAAGTGAAAGAGGAAGTTACGCACATTTTCACGTTGGGTACACTCGAAGTAGTACCAAAGGTGATGCTGAGTAGGAGGGATTGGTGGAGGGGGAGCGAAAATGGAAGAGACTGAGATCATAGAGTAGTCAGATTTACCAAGATGGGAAAGCACTAAATAAGAGTAGCTTGAAGGGTTAAAGGTAAAAAATAGAGAATGCAAGGGCCTCACTTCCTCTTACATCAGTGTGAGAAGAATGAAGCCACTTACCGTGGTGTACATTGAAGTCTCCAATGTAGAGTACTTCAGCATGTGGTTGAGAAGATAGTCAATGCATATTTTTATATTGTTATTAACTTATTTTTCAATTTAATTGTTTATTTATGTATATATATATATATATATATATATATATATATATATATATATATATATATATATATATATATATATATATATATATATATATATATATATATATATATATATATATATATATATATATATATATATATATATATATATATATATATATATATATATATATATATATATATATATATATATATATATATATATATATATATATATATATATATATATATATATATATATATATATATATATATATATATATATATATATATATATATATATATATATATATATATATATATATATATATATATATATATATATTATATATATATATATATATATATATATATATATATATATATATATATATATATATATATATATATATATATATATATATATATATATATATATATATATATATATATATCTAAAACAATCAAAAGAAATATTTATTCCATTTTAGAACTTTTGCATTGCTCACCTATATCTACACTTCTTTGTTATATTTGTACTTTGTTTTTAAAGTTTACAATACATAGATGCTGAAGACGAGTAGGCATTTGCAAGTGAATGTGGTTTATCCTTATTATCAACAAGAATTATTGTAGGGAATGCGGTGAGTGATCGGAATATTCAATCCTTGAATCGACAGACCCACGATTGAACCCACTGCAGGATGCTAGGAAGGACATCCAGTCTATATTCCTCAGGTATATCATTTGCTGACCCTTATTCGAAAGGGGACCGATAGTGACAGTTAAAACGGAAATCACAAACTAGAATAATTATGGTCTTCAGTTAGGACTTTAAAGTTATTAAAATATAGCCATATTTAGTCTGCTATATGATGAATCAGTGTTGATCGCATTATTAGTTGATGCTTAAATCATGTTGTCATGGGCCTGTGCCATGATTTATATCCTCTTTATAAACTATAAGGATTAATTTTGAATAGTTTTGAATTTTATGCTTTCATTTATGTTTCCACCATGTTCGGTTTTTGCAGTGTTTGTGTTCGGGATACTATACGAAGATACATTACAGGAGTCCTACTGAAGCAATACTTTATTTGTTATATATATTTGCATTGAGGCTAAGCTATATTGTATAAATTTGCTTACATTCATTGGAAGGAGAGTGTTCATGGAGTATATCCTCATTCATATCATCAAGTTTTAGCATTATCAATTTTGGAATTTTTAGTTCGTTTAACTTTCTCCAAAGTTTTTGTATAATACAATGGCTGTTGTTGAAAATAAGCTTACTGTGCGTTACAGAGGTGGATACAAGTTCCTATCATACATAACTCTGATTAATAATCAGGGATACGTAGATAAGATATTAAGGTATCCAGAAAGTGTTGCAAAGTATTTACCGGTGATTACAACTAAGTTTTTCATATTGAAAACTATTTTCCTCTAAAGTCCAAATTGAATTCCTTTCTCCTGATATGAACACATTATATGTAACAGAAGTTACATAGTATTTAATTTTTTCATTTATGTTTTTTGATAGATATGTTCATGTGACAATTGCAACTTCATATTGCATTATAAGCGCTACCAAAGAGCTTATTATAGCTGAAATTTTCTTCAACTTTTCCGACCTGGAAATGAGCTGGTCTTAAAAGGTCTGCAAAATGCACTATTTCTAACATAAATGTTCAAAGAAAGTGAATGAGAAATACGTAAGTTTCATATTACTATTTCGCTCTCTTTTAATTTTCCTGCTTTTGGTACACTTTTTCTATTCGTTTTTCCTGTGTCTTTGGTTATTTTTTTTTCATACAGAGGACAAATTAATTTTCCATATTGTAATACTCCTATTATTATCAATTTCTCTAATCAATATTGTTATGCAAGCTAATTTATATATTCATGGTTTGGGTGTAAACATAAAATCTCTCCTGACTTAAAAACTTAGAGTAATATATCTATGACAATGGTAGAGGTCCTGTTTCAGACAAATATTGATGTTATTTTCCTATCCTGCAACTGCATCAGCAGTGTAAAGGTCTCTTATGTCTTTGAATATAATTCTGCTTTACGGTGAGGAGCTTGCTCATGTGTCTTATCCCCTTGACAAGTTAAGCATAGACCACAATATGTTTTAAGAAATTCCATGTGACATATGACTTCATATGTCTGTCTGCGTCATGAGTCCATGTCTTATGGACACTATTAGTATTATTTTCGTCCCCATGCCATCAAGTAACGAGACACGTGTTAGGTAATTACATCACATATTTGCAGTTGAGTATTAGATAATATCCTCATATTCCATCTTAATGCTTGTCTATCGCTCTCTGCTGTTACAGTTTTAAACTCCCTCCTGATACTCGCTTTATTCACTCTTATAATTTTGCTCTCCGTATAGCCTATTAAATATCAGTGCAGTCTTTGCTCATTTTGCATATCATTTTAAGTTCACTAAAACTCTCTCTCTCTCTCTCTCTCCATATATATATATATATATATATATATATATATATATATATATATATATATATATATATATATATATATATATATATATATATATATATATACATATATATATATATATATATATATATATATATATATATATATATATATATATGAATAATTTTTTTTACCCCGACCGGGACTCGAACCTAGGACTTATGATTACTAAGTCAAGGCGCTACCACTACACCACAGAAGGTTAAAAGGAATCTAACCTTATAGCTTATATGTGCTATACTTAGGAATGAACGCATTCTAACTGAATGCCACTATGTTCATATTACAGATTCCCCAACCTCACTCGTGGCTTCATTTTAGCATTTAATTCAATTCCCAATCTCATTCGGGCCATGAAATACAAATAAGCACATTACATATGTGAAAACATGAATAATTTTTTACCCCGACCGGGACTCGAACCTAGGACTTATGATTACTAAGTCAAGGCGCTACCACTACACCACAGAAGGTTAAAAGGAATCCACCCTTATAGCTTATATCTGCTATACTTAGGAATGAACGCATTCTAACTGAATGCCACTATGTTCATATTACAGATTCCCCAACCTCACTCGTGATTTCATTTTAGCATTTAATTCAATTCCCAATCTCATTCGGGACATGAAATACAAATAAGCACATTACATATGTGAAAACATGTATCATTTTTTACCCCGACCGGAACTCGAACCTAGGACTTATGATTACTAAGTCAAGGCGCTACCACTACACCACAGAAGGTTAAAAGGAATCCAACCTTATAGCTTATATCTGCTATACTTAGGAATGAACGCATTCTAACTGAATGCCACTATGTTCATATTACAGATTCCCCAACCTCACTCGTGGCTTCATTTTAGCATTTAATTCAATTCCCAATCTCATTCGGGCCATGAAATACAAATAAGCACATTACATATGTGAAAACATGAATTATTTTTTACCCCGACCGGGACTCGAATCTTTTCACATATGTAATGTGCTTATTTGTATTTCATGGCCCGAATGAGATTGGGAATTGAATTAAATGCTAAAATGAAGCCACGAGTGAGGTTGGGGAATCTGTAATATGAACATAGTGGCATTCAGTTAGAATGCGTTCATTCCTAAGAATAGCAGATATAAACTATAAGGTTGGATTCCTTTTAACCTTCTGTGGTGTAGTGGTAGCGCCTTGACTTAGTAATCAGAAGTCCTAGGTTCGAGTCCCGGTCGGGGTAAAAAAATGTTTCATGTTTTCACATATGTAATGTGCTTATATATATATATATATATATATATATATATATATATATATATATATATATATATATATATATATATATATATATATATATATATATATATATATATATATATATATATATATATATATATATATATATATATATATATATATATATATATATATATATATATATATATATAAATATATATGTATGTATATATATTTACATATATATTTATATATTTATATATATATATATATATATATATAATATATATATATATATATATATATATATATATATATATATATATATATATATATATATATATATATATATATATATATATATATATATATATATATATATATATATATATATATATATATATATATAGAGAGAGAGAGAGAGAGAGAGAGAGAGAGAGAGAGAGAGAGAGAGAGAGAGAGAGAGAGAGAGAGAGAGAGAGAGAGAGAGAGAGAAATAAATATACATATATATATATATATATATATATATTATATATATATATATATATATATATATATATATATATATATATATATATATATATATATATATATATATATATATATATATATATATATATATATATATATATATATATAATATATATATATATATATATATATATATATATATATATATATATATATATATATATATATATATATATATATGTGTGTGTGTTTGTGTGTTTGTGTGTGTGTGTGTGTGTGTGTGTGTGTGTGTGATTACCTAATTGATTACCTAATTGTGGTTACGGGAAAGAGCCCAAAGCTCGTATCTTCCCGTCTCCTCATCGGTTCCATTTTATACTTAGTGATACTTATCATACCTGTCCTTAAAACTATGGATTGAGATAGCATTAACTACCTCCTCGCTTAGCGAATTCCAATTTTCAACTACTCTTACACTGCAAAAGTATTTCCTTACATCCTGCAAAGAAGTTTTCTTACGAAGCTTCAAACTATGACCTCTAGTTCTAGAGCCAGCCATATCAAAATATCGATCCCTATCCACTCTATCATAACCATGAAGGTATTTAAAGACTGTCACCATATCCCCCCTCACTCTTCTAGCTTCGAGTGATGGTAAGTCTAATTCCCTCAGCCTCTCATCATAACTGAGATTGCGTATTTCTGACACCAGTTTCGTGGCATGTCTTTGAACTTTTTCAAGCTTAGCTATGTGCTTTTTCAAGTGCGGATTCCAAAAGGGGGCTGCATATTCGAGTTTTGGCCTCACATAGGTTACATAAATATTTCTGAACATTTCCTTGTCCATGTGCCTGAAGGCTACCCTTACATTTGATAAGAATGCATATGCTGCCCTTACTATGCCATTTATATGTATTTCTGGAGACAAATCTGCCAGTATGTTTACTCCAAGATCTCTCTCATTTTCTGTCTCTTGAAGTTGTACTCCAGCCACCGAGTAGTCAAGCTTGGGCCTTCTTGCACTTGTACCCATTCTCATTACCTTACATTTTGAAGTATTGAATTTCATTAGCCACTTTTCTGACCACTCATGCAGATTATTTAGATCCTCCTGAAGTTTTCTACCATTGTTCTCGTTTTTTACTTTCTTCACAATCTTTGCATCATCTGCAAACATATTCATGAATGAATTTACAGACTCTGGTAGGTCATTTACATATACAAGGAACAAAAGTGGCCCTAAAACTGAACCCTGTGGAACTCCACTACTAAATCTTCTCCATTCAGACACTGAGTGTCTTACTCTAACCCTCTGTTCCCTTCCTTCTAAGTAAGTTTTTATCCATTCCAAAACATTTCCACCTATTCTAGCCATTGATTGCAGCTTCCTAATAAGTCTCCCATGTGGAACAGTGTCAAACGCTTTCTGGAAGTCTAGGAATATGCAATCTGCCCAGCCCTCTCTTTCCTGTAAGATTTGGCTTACCTCATCATAAAATTCTAATAAGTTTGTTACTGTTGATCTACCTTCTCTGAAGCCATGTTGCCTCACTGACAAAAAGTTGAAGGATTCCAAGTGAAGAGAGATATGTTTCCTTAGTAGTTTCTCCATAACTTTGCAAACTATGCTGGTCAAGGAAACTGGTCTATAGTTCAGAGCCGTATCCCTCCTTCCCTTTTTGAAGATAGGTATCACATTTGCTTGTTTCCAGCATCTTGGAATCTCCCCCGACTCCAGTGACTCCTTAAATATGATACTTAGTGCCACTGATATTGTGTTTGCGCATTTTTTAAGCACATGAGGGGATATGTCATCAGGACCTGTAGCTTTATGAACATCTAAATCCATCAGCGCTTTGCATACCTCTGTGGCTGTAAGGTTGATGTTCTCTAATACCGGCCCTTGAGCTTCTATCACTGCAATCTGAGGGGGTGGGGTATTTTCTACTGTAAATACTGACTGAAACTCCTTGTTCAATTCTTTGCAGATCTCTTCATCCGTCTCAGTGATGCTTCCATCCGCTCTCTTTAGCCTTAAAACCTGTTCTTTTACCTTCAGTTTTCCTCTGATAAAGCTGTGGAAAAGCTTGGGATTTTCTTTAGCCTTCCTGGTGATGTCCCTCTCATAGTCTCTCTCTGCCTCTCTCCTTTTACTTAGGTAGTCATTTCTTGCTCTTTTGTAGGTTTGCCAGGCATTTATGTTTTTTCTCCTCCTATACCTTTTCCAGCATTTGTCTCTCCACTCCTTAGCTCTTTTACACCCATTATCGAACCATTGTGTGTGTGTGTGTGTGTGTGTGTGTGTGTGTGTGTGTGTGTGTGTGTGTGTGTGTGTGTGTGTGTGGGTTTGTGTGTGTGTGTGTGTGTGTGTGTGTGTGCGCTTTGTGTATATGCGCGCTTAGTGTGTGTGTGTGTGTGTGTGTGTGTGTGGTGTGTGTGTGTGTGTGTGTGTGTGTGTGTGTGTGTGTGTGTGTGCGCGCTTTGTGTGTGTGCTTGAATGCACCCTATCCCTATGTCCTTCCTAACCATTGCACATTCATAGGCTGTCAAATAGTAAGTTACCTTATTCAAAAGGGGACTGAGGTGATTTTTCTACCAGTTAAGGCTTTATAAAAGCTACAAAGGTTCATCCTGCGAGCTTTGCAAGATTTTTGTTTCTTGACATAGATTATTGTGTGAGGCTACCTGGCCAGAAGAATCCGTTTCTTTATGGCTTTCTTTGTGCTGTTCAGAGCCAACTCGTAAAAATCCTGGATTAGGTTGAAGACTTTTATGATGCCATAACTTGCCTCAGGTATTTCTGGAATTCCCCAATGCACAGCCATCCACATCATATAGTACGGAAGACTTGGGAATTATCAATGAGTCACTTTGCTCCCGGATAAATTTACCTTAACATTTTCCTGTTTTCCTTCCATTTCAGCGTCCAAAAATTTTGAAATTTATTCAAAAACCAATTCTAAAATATAGTCTGACAATTTATGTATTATAACTAGGTCAATATGCTCATGGACGAATTTACCTTGAAATGGTGTATGCGGTTAGAGTGTATAAGGGAAGGCTACCATTTATCAGCCAATTTATCCCATATGAAATTCCAGAATAGGTTTAGGGAGTGTTAGCAATTATGGGCTGTCCATTTTCTCTTGAGTGTACGATATATGCACCTAGAGCTTGTTTATCAATTTAGGGGACCACGGCAGCGCAGTGGTCAGAGCACATGACTCCAGAAGTGAAACACCCACGACGTAGCCCATAATTTGGTGTTAGAAAGGTTATCCCCCTTCATTCCCCAGCTCCAGCACGTCTGTGTCTACACCATAATGGGGATTAATGGTGACATAAAACGGTACACAACAACGTCATATTTGATTTAGCTGTTGGTTTGGCCAGATTTATATTGCAAAAACTTCATTGAGCTTATATGTCCATTTGTAGTACTACTTAATATATAATAGTATATTTATATATTGTAATTAAGATCGCTTATTTTAGTTGCATCTATTTTACAGCTTTCTAAATTAAATGGATAACTTTATATTTGATATGCAAAAGATCTCTATTGCCCTGAAAGTCATTCCAA
>JAXCGZ010011770.1:47500-55000 GCA_037179515.1 Halocaridina rubra
TAAAAATGATCAATAGATATGGAACATACCAAGTATATTATCTCCACATATTTTAGAAGACAGTATAAAGCTCCAGCTGCAGAAATAAGTTTGGCAAAGTTCTGTTTTCTGTACTTATGCCAATCCTGAGAAGCACCTTGGCGTCTATTTCATCATAGGTCTCCTATTTATTTTTTGTCTACTATCAGAAAGCCACATTACTTCTCTTGTTTTATCTAAGCTTAAGCTAGTTAAGGTGTGTTGCCATCATTGACTCACAATTAATCGCTCAATAGGTCAGTCGATAGGGGCTTGAATAAGGAAAAAATTGTGAAAAGCTGCAATAAATTTTATTGTCTTTGTAATAGGGTACTTAATAACATATGAATTTTGCACCACTTTACCACCCCGGATTTCGCCACCACCTTGAAAAATGGAGGCCAAAAACAGTTCTTTTTTCTAATTATCTAACTTAGGACTCACTTTAGAGGAACACGTCTTGATATATAAAATAATTTACATACAATTCTCTACAGAAAATGCTCCATACATTTTTCTATTGCAGTGCGTGGTTTTGACGCTAGATGTGCGAGAATGTTTGCATGTTATTGAGTCATGCCCCCAGTTATGTATGCTTTATTGAAGGATGTCTTAAACTCTAACATTGATTAGAGTTTTTAATCTTCTTTCATGGTGTATCAATAAGGACAGTTAAAGAACCATTAATTCTTATATTGTGGAAAAAATGTCTTCATCAGGGAAGTGTTTCATTTGAGATGGAAGTCTATCTGAGGGAGTGACTCGGAAAGTGATAGACAAAGGTGTGAAAGACACTGATAGACTACAGCAGTAAATGGAAAGATGGAAAAATTCTTAGCTAAAAAGATTGCAAAAAGTGACAGTGCAAGAAAACTGTAGAAAAGTGTATACTAAAGAAAGAAGTGCTGAAGCTTTCCAACAAGACGGCAAACCTCTCCAGGACCTACAACGTCTTTAAGAAGCCTAGGACCGTATTTTGATTTTCTTCATGACTGTCATTTTTGTCGAGAAGATGCAACTGATGAGTTTTTGAAAAACAAAGCAAAAAACTTCTAAATGTGCGTGTAACTGTGCACCATGTGGAGACTATTCATGTTAGAGACACTATTTTGAAAGCAGGTGAGAGATGATGAATGGGGCAAAACAATTAATACCCGTATTTGTAATGTAGTTGGCTTACTTGCTGCAAAAGCAAGGTACCATTCAATGTGCATTGAAAAATTCTACCAAGCATCCTCCAGAATAAATCGTGGTTGTCCCAAAATTGCTCTAGTTTCAGAGGCAATGACCTTTGCTTTTACCTACCTTGAGGAAAATCGACAAGAATGTCAGTTTTCTTTCAGTAACATATTTGAGGGATATGAGGGTAATCTACCAACTGAATAAACAAAAACATCTGAACTGAGGCCAAAATATGGAGAAGACATTGTTTTATCTGTAAACAAAAATAGAAAGCCTGTAGTCTGTTTTCGTGACACAGGTAACAAGATTCTGAATGATGCTTGATATAAAAAATATAGAAGTAACGATGAGAAAGCATAGTGGCTCTGGTAAGTAACAACAGCTCCAAAAAAATAATTATTGATGATATGAGGTCACAGATATATGAGACAGACCAGTATACACCACCAGGTATATTTCTGACAGATTTGGAATCTCTGGTACCATTCACCAGTGTTGAAGAACAGGAAAGGAGATAAAAACAAATTGGAGACGAAGTGCACAGCTATCTCACATGCTATCCTAACATCAGCCAGACCAAATTATTTTAGATCACCAATATAAATAGGCCTTGCTGTTCATCTTAGTCAAATATATGGTTCTAAGCATCTGTTGATGTTCTCTTTACCTTAGGATTGTGTGTTTCCTATGATAAGCAGTACTCTTTCAAGTATCAGCTTTACAGCATCCAAACAGGGAGGCTCAAACTGATTCACTTACACAATATGTATTTGGTAATGCTGATGTTAATATTTGTATCACTGATGGGTTCAACACTTTCCACAGATGGGTAGGAATCTTAATGATCCTACAACAGAAAAGCCTATCTCAAGATTAGAAAAGATCCCCTCTGCAGCCATTGTTGGGCAATTTGGTCATGTTCCCATCAGAGCCTTTAAGAGTAAAAGAAAAAGAAAACTCTTGGTGTGACAGTCAGAGATTTAGCAAACAACCAATCCAATTTCCACCATTGTTTTATTATCAATAATGGAACTCCAGTGGCTGTATGGAAAATGGCAAATGAAGACTGAGTGTCCAGGTAGGAATGATTACATGGAGAAAAGTACTGCAGACCTGCAATATGTGTCCCACATCTCACACCTTCCATTTACAAATGCTCCACCTACTGACTATGATACCATATACTCAGTACTTAACCAAGCTGTGGAGAAATGCAAAGAGCTGAAGTAACAAAGTTGCTTTGTAATGTTATACTAACCTTCGTATATCAAAGCTCGTGACATTGTTGTAAAATGGGACGAAGAATCACCACTAATTAAGGTCATTGTGCATCTTGTGGTTTTTACTTACTGATGTCATTCATAGGTGCAATTGATTACATCATGAATGTAAGTGGAATAAAAGAACTTTTTACTGTTGTCTGTGCATATGCATATGGGGACAAAATGTTGACTGGTTATGCTTATGCAAGAGCACTCAGGACGCATATGCTACTATATGCTGCACTGACTACAATAATTCTCTGTGAAACTGCTCTTTCTTCTGAAGAATGGGCAACATTTGAAGCAACTTTACAGGAAAATGACTCTACAAAAATTTTCAATGAAGTACTACAAAATGTGATCTGTAAATTCAACAGTACTATGAACAAATTGAAGAGTAAGGGTGGCACTGCACAACTCTGAGTGAAATACTTTGAAATTATAACACTGGTCAAATAGTTTATTGAAGCAGAATGGTCAGGCAACTGGAACTTTCACCCTGACACAATTTAAAAGCCACTATCTTATTTTCATGCCAGTGGTCACTTTCTGTGTACAACATCAGCTCACTTGTATTTACTAGACATGTTTGGTCTCAATGAGTGCATTACCCTCAAGGAATATGTCGACTATATTTAAAAGGCTATTTTACAATAAGACGATCGAAAAGTTTTGGTTCAGGATCTGGTATGACATGACCATTGAGCAGTCAATGCTGCAATCAATGAAGAGTGCTGGTGGACTGGCACATGGCAGAGGAATGACTGACTCCATGCTGATGAAATGGATCCACAGAATCCCTACCATTTTGAGGATCACAGTACAAATTGAGGAATATTGTGATGCTGCTTACAGTACGGGAGAGCAGCATGTAGATGCCAGGAAAGTTCGTGTGTCAAGAGATAACCAAGATCATCAGCACTTTATGAAGTGGTTTTCATCGCATCCACCATTTCCAGATTTTGATGGTATTATGTCAGTCAGTACAGAATTAACAGGGGCTGTAGGAACTAATCTTCATAATGCTTATGATGTTGGAGTTAGTTCAATGTCAACCATTGTTGGCCAAAACTTTGCAAAAGTCAAGTTTGAAAGAGAGAAAAGGGTCATACCCCTGGGAGCTGCCATGACAGGAGTAAGAGTAAGTGATGTTGCATGTCCAGTTGATCCTTAAATGCTATTTAGAAGAATTTCATTAACCAAGAAATAAAAATAAAACATTTAAACACAACTTTGAGCATGAACTAGCTCCACATCCAATGTCACTCTTTAATGAATCAGGAAAACGTAACACCAAGAAATCTATTCTGCATGAAGTATTTTCACCTTTTAGTGACAGTGGAATTGATGGCAATACAATTTATGTTGTTGATGGGAGATTTCTTATTCATTGAGTTGTTTGGCATCAGGGAGAGATCTTTTCAACAATCTTGAACAAGTATGCTGAATATGTAACGAAGCTCTACAAGGAAATGTTAAAGTAGTCTATTATGGGTATCCAGAAACTCTAGAGGGAAAAAAGTACAAAATGTGCTGAACGTGCTCGTCGAGTGATTTGTTCTACCAGAAACACCATTTTTTATGAAACTATGCCAGCAACAACAAGTCAAAGTAAATTTCTTTTAAATGAGAGAAATAAGAGTAGGCTCATCACAATGCTCAGGGCTAAGCTGATCATGGAGGGACTCAATGTGAAACAAGCTACTGAAGATGCAGGCACACTAATTGTTAATACTGCTATTGAAGAGTCCACCAAGGCTGAATCAGTAACAATAGTAGGAGAAGATGTAGAACTTTTGGTAATTCTGACAGCTTTGGCTGGATCAAACAGAAACATAGAGGAAATACAGAAAACAAACTGAACACACACAAGCCTCCATGAAATAAGGATCAGTCATCAAGGACGACATCCTTTTATTGCTATGCATTTAGTGGGGCTGATACTACTTTTGCTTTTTACAGACACGGGAAACTGAAGCTCATAAACCTACTGGAAAAGAATGAAGATCTTCAAGAAGTATTGTTATGCTTAAGGAATAATCCTTCTGTGACTTGAGATATCAATGCTTTGCCAAATCACTGCGTAAAAGTAAATTTTCTTTGGCTTCCTTGCCTCCTACTAATGCTGCTGCCCGATTTCATTCACTACATACATATCACCAAGTTCAGAAGCTGTTGGAAAATGACATGCCACCTACACAATGGGTATGGAATATGACTGCAAAAGGCCTGGCCGGCCCCAATCACCACAGACAAGGAACCTGCTCCTTCAGAGTTGCTCCACATTACATCCTGCAAATGCATCAACGGGTGCACAATAGTCACTTGCAGCTGTGATAGGTGTTTCATGCAAGGGTTGTCCTGTTCGAACTCTGACAAAAACATTGATGAAGAGGACTGTGATGATCCCATTGATACAATCTTAGAAAATTTCCTAGCTCCAGAAGGAGAAACAGCACATGGAATGGAATAACCAGAAGCTGCACTTTCATTCACTTGTATCATCATTTTAATCTACAAAACAACCCCATTAGAGTTCACTGTATTCCTGTGGTGGACAATATATATTCTATTAAAGGAGAGTGATGGGAGATAGTATAACACACTATCCTCAAATAAACCTGTCTAGGAGAATAACAACACTTATAAATATGTAGTTGTAATTGATCAGGCAATGACTAATGATAACTTCATCTAAGATGTGAACATTGGGTGGATGGTTGGGTGCAAGTGTAGTAACTCCGCCAGTGAGCATTCGCTGTCTGTCCTAAGCCAGAATAAAGGAGGGAGGACACCCCTGCAAGCAATATTTCTAAGCTATATTAGTTAATGTTGGTCATGAAAGACATGGTGCCCACATTGTCGCTCCTCTAGCGTCAAATCTGCTCACCAAATTAGACATATGTATTGGGCATTTTTTGTAGGAAATTTTATCTAAATTCTTATATATATCAACACGTGTTCCTCTAAAGTGAGTCCTAAGTGAGGTAATTACAAAAAACTATTATGGGCCACAATTTTTTCAGGATGGTATAAGAGTGCAAAATTCACATATTATTAGAAAGACAATAAAACTTATTGCCGCTTTCCATGATTTTTTCCTTATTCGCCCTTCTTTTAACCTCTGTCGACTGACCTATTACCGTTGAGTTTCTAAGTTACGAAGGATTACCTCTCTAACAAAGGATAATAGTAATTTTTTATTTTGATCTCAAAGAGGTTATTCGATGATATGTTGCAAAACAGCCCTGGAGAGTTGTCCTCCGGACTTTCTGTTTAGAAGACACTTATCAGTTGAGGTAACGTTAGAGGTGACTGTGATGATTGCTTTGACGTTGAAAGATTGATATCTATATTGAACTGTAGCAAATATTTGCAACTGTTAATATCTAACAAGCTCCAATATTTGGAATTGTGCTCTCTCTCTCTCTCTCTCTCTCTCTCTCTCTCTCTCTCTCTCTCTCTCTCTCTCTCTCTCTCCTCTCTCTCTCTCTCTCTCTCTCTCTCTCTCTCTCCTCTCTCTCTCTCTCTCTCCTCTCTCTCTCTCTCTCTCTCTCTCTCTTAAGTCATCATTACTATGTTCCATTCATGATTAGCATATTAGAAATGAGGAATATCTGATATGAAACGATTGCTATTAGTTTTCCCACCATAGCTTTGTGATGTAGCTCATGGCTCCCACATATGCAATCTATTCCCTAAGGTAAAGGGCAAATAATCTCTTTGATAGAAAGTCTTAAGTACTTGAAATGGGGAAGTAACAGTATTCATAGTGATGTGCCATTTGTTTTCTTATTATCCATACTGAATTCACCTTGAAAAGAGCGGATTTATTGGTGAAACTGCACGTTATTCTCATAAGTTTAGGATTTAATAAAGATAAAACTTGCCCACTTGTATCTCTGCTATTAATAGTGATTTTTGTGATGTCACTCCAAGATAATTGCATAAGCTACAATATATTATACGGTATCATGTACCCGGTTTATTTGCTTACAATTAATAGGATATAAAATATCAGGTGTATTTTCTGCCTGTTACGCAGAATAGTTTTCACGTTAGACGTTCGTTTCATAATTATCTTTCCCAAAAGGATTTAATGTTATGCAGGCAGGAATGCTATAAATATCAGAATATTGCAACAATTGTTTTTGTTACTTGCTGTTGTCTAATATATCAATAGCTCATGAAAATCGACAGTTTCTTTGCTCGACATGGATGGAGTTCTTTTATTCATGTGACCCGTATTCCTTTGTCTAGGCTATTTAGATTTCTTCAAATAATATATACTTCTCTTTCTCTACAAAAGTTATAAAATGAGTAGCCTATTATTTACAATAACTGTTTAGGCGTTTATTTTCTATCATCAAATTAATACATCCAAGCGGATAGCAATGCAAATCATCATACAAAGTGTTCATTACAATTTTAATATTTCAAATTATCAAAGCATAAAAAGAAAGACGTAAAAGTCAACTTTTCTTAACGCTCTTATGGAGATCCTTCTTTTTAAACACAGTACTGACAATCAGCATATGCCTCTTAGTACACATTTCTATCGTAATCTCTCCACTAGAATTCTAGAAGGTACACCATGCTTCGCAGTTACACCATCTAATGGTTCAAATCTCCCATCAACAGCACATTTACATGCATTCCCTAGTCCTCCACATACTCGTTTAGAAAACTAAAAAACTCATTCCCCCCCCTTTCATACACACGCAATCATATATAATTTTTGGGGGGTTTCGGGAGAATGCAACTGGATAAACACATAATATAATTATGCAATCTAAATACAATAGGAAAAAAAATCAAAGGTTAGACAAAATACAGCTTTATATACGAATTACATTTAAAAGATATAATTATTATTATCATATATATATATATATATATATATATATATATATATATATATATATATATATATATATATATATATATATATATATATATATATATATATATATATATATGTGTGTGTGTGTATATATATATATATATATATATATATATATATATATATATATATATA
>JAXCGZ010011770.1:65000-67563 GCA_037179515.1 Halocaridina rubra
ATTCCATCTTGGTAGAAACAGAGGACCAGGAGGAAAAATAAAAGACACTTCATGGTAAGTGAATTCTGTGAGGCAAACACTATTGCGATGGCACTGTTGATAGAGGAGCGGCTGCAAAAGATTGTCCAAAACTCGAACAGAGTGAATTTTTTTGTGGATGGGTAAAGGCCTATCAAAATTCAGTCACAAAGCTGCTCCCAATGGAAGACAAATATACAGTCAGCAAGTTTTCTCTGTCTTGATAATGGAACTGCCAACACTGGACTTGTGACACCGCTCTCCTTAAGATATTGCACCCAAAAGCAAGGTGATACTGACGTAAAACATCTCTCCATCCAGTAGTTATATCTTATACAGATGACAAGTCACCATCATTTCCGTTCGGGGAAATCCACACACTGTGACATTTCAGAGGAAATGGTGTTATCTCATAACATTAAAGAAAACTATATAGCGATATCTTACAGAATATATATATATATATATATATATATATATATATATATATATATATATATATATATATATATATATATATATATATATATATATATATATATATATATATATATATATATATAGTATATATATATATATATATATATATATATATATATATATATATATATATATATATATATATATATATATATATATATATATATATATATATATATATATATATATATATATATATATATATATATATATATATATATATATATATATATATATATATATATATATATATATATATATATATATATATATATATATATATATATATATATATATATATATATATATATACATATATTATATATATATATATATATATATATATATATATATATATATATATATATATATATATATATATATGCTGATATATATATATATATATATATATATATATATATATATATATATATATATATATATATATATATATGTATATATATATATATATATATATATATATATATATATATATATATATATATATATATATATATATATATATATATATATATATATATATGTATATATATATATATATATATATATATATATATATATATATATATATATATATATATATATATATATATATATATATATATATATATATATATATATATATATATATATATATATATATATATATATATATATATATATATATATATATATATATATATATATATATATATATATATATATATATATATATATATATATTTATATATATATATATATATATATATATATATATATATATATATATATATATATATATATATATATATATATATATATGTATATATATATATATATATATATATATATATATATATATATATATATATATATATATATATATATATATATATATATATATATATATATATATATATATATATATATATATATATATATATATATATATATATATATATATATATATATATATATATATATATATATATATATATATATATATATATATATATATATATATATATATATATATATATATATATATATATATATATATATATATACATATATATATACATATATATATGATATATATATATATATATATATATATATATATATATATATATATATATATATATATATATATATATATATATATATATATATATATATATATATATATATATATATATATATATATATATAAATATATATATATTTATATATATATACATACATATATACAGCATATATATATATATATATATATATATATATATATATATATATATATATATATATATATATATATATATATATATATATATATATATACATATATATATATATATATATATATATATATATATATATTATATATATATATATATATATATATATATATATATATATATATATATATATATATATATACATACATATATACAGCATATAAATATACATATATATATATATATATATATATATATATATATATATATATATATATATATATATATATATATATATATATACATATATATATATATATATATATATATATATATATATATATATATATATATATATATATATGAATGATATTTTACCCACAAACAGGAATCGAGCATAAGATATATAATAATTGTGCCAAAACGCTATCAACTACAGCACATTAGTTCTAAAAGAGAAACCAACCTTACAAGTTAACTGCTATTTTAGGAATGAACGCATTCTTTCAGAATGCCTTTTTGTTCATAGTACAATTTCTCCTAACCTTACCCGTGGCTTCGTTTTCGCATTTTATTGAAATCCCAATATGACTTAAATGAGTTAACAAAGCCACGACTTAGGTTGGAAGAAACTGTAATATGAACAAAAAGGTATTCAGAAAGAATGCGTTCAGTCCTAGTAGAGCAGCTAAGCTGTAAGGTTGGTTTCTCTTTTAAACCAAATGTGGTGTAGTTGGTAGCGCCTTGACCCCAGTAATTATGGGTCTTAGATTCGATTCCTGGTTGGGATAAAAATATGATACATGTATTCACACAGGTTAATGAGC
>JAXCGZ010011771.1:0-67472 GCA_037179515.1 Halocaridina rubra
GATGTGTGGCTAGATTCATTAATGCTTCACTTTCTAATATCCTACAGTTCTGCAACTTACATACTCCTACATGAATATTTACATATACAATGGCCGCAGTCCCCCTTTGAGGAGGGTTGGCCGAATCAAAGCACGCTCATTTACCGAAAGCCAGACATACCACAGTCACTCCTTTTAGCTCCCTGAGATTAAAAGGTTCTGTAACAAGTGAAAAAAATTCAGAGTTATTGTGAGATCCTCGACCTTATATAATATCCTTTGCAGCTTTGTCAGTCTTGCGAAAGGATCTAGGAATTGCAGCAAATCTTATTTCCTAAATGCCATGGACAGAAAATAATTGGATAAAAAGCACTTGGATTTTTGGGAGAATTTGAATGAGTTTTTCATTCTGATTAAACTCGAGAGAGAAATGATATATATAGTAGTAAATACAGATATATAAAATGGTAGTGTGACTATTGTTATAATATAGGATAAGTTAGACTTAGTTAGGCTAGGAAAACTAGAGAAATCGCTCCTAGAGCAAGTGCCAGAGGTGTGTCTTCTCTCCAGTTGATCAGAAAATAAAATAATTCTGTGGGAAACCATTGAAGGATATGTGATATTAGAAGGGCAAATTTATCAGTATCACAGTGATAACAGACTATTTGAGGACAATTCAAACTAGACATCTGTATCAAGATTATATTTATATTTTTATAATATTCCTGTTCATGCTAAAAGTATAAAGTTATGCAATTATTTTTTTTCATGTTGTGTTGATGTAATGCTGTTAATCACCATTGTACTATGGGTGGACGCAGACAGGTTGGAGCTGGAGGATAAGGGCAGCAATCTATCTCCTTTATGACTATGTACTTTAGGATGGCTGGTTAATCGATGGCCATGGGGCCAAAACACCGCAAAAATTATGTATAGCAAGGTCATAGACGGATTACAGAGATCAGAGTCCCGGGGCTCCGAAGTATTCATTTCTGACGAGAACTTCTACTCGGTAATCTAAAGATAAATAAATGAGAAATAAAAGAAATTAATAAAGGTAGATTCTACACAGTTAATTATGGCATCAGCTGCCACAGTTTAGTAGTCTGAACTGGAGCCAGACTAGTTCAGAATCAGCGCAGCTACTTATTTAGTCAGTAGAAGGGTGGCTAGCCGGCTGCCTTAGCCAGCCAGGATTCCTCTGGAGTGGGTCTCAATACGGCTTCCAGCGGGTGGAATATTGAATGAAGGAACGATTACATATGGAATATCCATCTCAGACACAGCCAGTCTCAATTGAAACCAAAGAAAACTCCAAGAGAGGGAAGATTTTGGTACTTTTAAAAGTATTCATAGGGTTACTTTGGCTTCCACTTCAAACTAGAGGCAGTATTTATATTCAGGGATCTAATCATTCTTCTGCCAAAGATTGAACAACTGAGGCCATGAGCTCTCTTATTAGACTTCAATAAGAAGTTTTATTCATGTTTGTTACCGAAGAGAAATCGTCATTTTTTTTTCATATTACAGTTTCACCTCAGTGGGAGAATGATGATAATAATAAAAATTATAACAGTAGTAATAATAATGATAATAATAATAATAATAATAATATTAATAATAATATTAATAATAATAATAATAATAATTATTATTATTATTATAATGAAAATAATTATTATAATAATAATAATAATAATAATAATAATAATAATAATAATAAAGAAAGTATAGTGCAACAGGAGTGATATGTAGAAGTAGTAGTAGTTATAGTAGTAGTTCCAGCAGTAGTAGTAGTAGTAGATGTGGTCAGACACTAACAACTTCCGCCTTTGGAAGTTTCTCCGGACGATTTTCCGCAGCTTATCTCTTTTCTACTTCATAATTTCACACCTCTCCTTCCCTCACTCTTTCCATCCTTCTCACCTTCCCTTTCTCTTTCCAACCTCATCACCCCTTCCTTCCTCTTTCCATTTTCCTCACCCCTCTTCAACTCTTTCAGTCTCTGTCACCCCCTCCCTTAATCCTTCCAACCTCCTCACCTCCTTCATTGCTCTTTCCCTCTTCCACATTTTATATCCTTTTTACACTTCCCTCTCTTTTCCATCATCCTTTTTCCCACTCTGTCCGTCCTCTGCAGATCCTCCTCAACTCACCCCTTTCTCTTTGCCTCTATACATCCCTCTATATCATTATTGTCTTCCTATTCTCATCTTTTCCTCGCTCCTCCCTTACTTATTTCCCTCTCTCTCTCTCTCCCCTTTCTCTCTCTCTTCTTTGGATTCACCCCTCTGTTCCTCTGTCTTTCCGCCTCCTCATTCTTCAAGTTTCCCTCTGCCTCACCCCATCTTCACTTTCCCTCCACTTCAGCCCTCTCTCTCCTTCCCTCCACCTCACCCCACCTTGCTTGCCTAATTCACACAAATGTACAGACTTCCAGGAAAAATAAATCATATTGCTCTCTCTCTCTCTCTCTCTCTCTCTCTCTATATATATATATATATATATATATATATATATATATATATATATATATATATATATATATATATATATATACTTTGTCATACGCAGTGTCAACAGACAGTACCCTTCCTATCTATATTTAATTAATTTATGAATATATAATGTAAATTTCAAAATAAATTTTATAGTTTATTCACAGCTTACAGTTTCAAGTTAATTGCATTTCTCTAGTAAAAATTCTAGAGAAAGTGTGAACTATAATTCACCTTTTTTTTGTCATTAAATTTCTTCTCCCTGACACCGAATTTCAGAACTTTTAACGTCCATTATATGCATTTTTTGCAATGTATGTTGTCGTTTACCGTTTAATGTGTCACTGTTAATCCCTAATTGAATGGGGATGGATGCAGACAGGCTCGCTGTGGGCTCGAACAAGGGCTTTCACTTCCCTGAATCGAGTGCTTTAACCACTTTGCTGCCACAATCCCTGCTGTCATCATAGTATGAGCTACTGTTTATTTCATGATTGATGTCTCGCATTTTTTGATGTACTCTCTGAACTTCTGGAATAATAAGTTATACCAAAAGTCAGACGCAGCTACCCTTTCCTTCTTTCCCCATATATATCCTAGAAAACTAATTAATTTTTCTGCATTTTTTCCATCGTCCATTGCAATAATTATATTATAGCTTTCTAATGTACAGTATAGTGTTTTCCTGTTAGTCGTTCAAGAAGTTTTTGGAAGCAAGGCAAGTGGTTGGTAATATGAAGTGTACTTATTGCATTACAGTACTAATAAATTACCTTCTTTCTTATGAGGCTTACAAATGGGAATTGCAAGCAATGAAAGTGGTCGGGCATATGAAGAGTTCCTATTTTGTTGCAATTCAAGTATTGCAAATGGGCATTGGAAGCAATGAAAATGGTAGGAGTACGAATAGTTGTACTGTATCTGCATTGCACTTCAATTCTATTTATTTAGGCTTACAAATAGGCATTTTAAGCAATTAGGAGTTCTAACTGCATTGTCATCAAATGAAATATTTTTTCTTATCAGTCTTACGAATGGGCGTTGGAAGCAATGAAAGTGGTGGGGCGTGTAAAGAGCGAAGGATTGGCATCACCTGATCAGGTGGGAGCCGCAGCTCGAGCTCTTACAACTTACTTGGAAGAACATCCTCCCATCTCTCAAGATACCTTTACCACCATGATTAATCTTGCAACGAACCTTAATAATAACACCCTTTTGCAACAGTGCAAGGTACTAGTATTTATATAGTTTCCGCAGAAGTATGTTTATTCTTTAGGTAATATTATTTGTATGAAATATGGTACAGAAGTAACTGTGTTATTCTTATTCTAACAAAATTATGTTTTTCCTTAATTATCATGACCTTTTGCAAAATTTCAAGACCTAAGTTTTGTGCATTTCTCTGTTTATTTTCAAAAATACAGGGCCTTTCCTTGAAATTTTAATAGAAAAATGTGTGCAGTTCTTTGTTTATTTTTGAAAATATATGTCTTTGATCTGCAACTTTCAGAGTTTCTACTTTCGTTTTTCAGTTCTGGATATTTATACCTTGATTTTGTTTATCAGTAATTTAGATATTATATTTCTCCATAGATGGCTCAGGTTCGTTGTCAGGAAACGAACGAGCTTCTTCGTAGTCGACAGGCATTACTTCAGAAGGCAAAACGGCAAATGGAGTTTGACTGCCAAAGCTTTGTTGACCTAGAAGAAGTATTAGGAGGCAGTGAAGACATGTCTCCTTTGGCATGGCTCGCTTGTTCCCCCTTAAATGCATCAGGTCGCCGTAGATCAGTGTCCTCCATTGGATCGAGGCCTAGAGAATCCCTGTCCCGTTGTCCTTCACTAGATACAGATGATGATTCTGTGTTTCTTGATCCTTCCCCACCTCCACCACCATCTAAGATTCCTCTGGAAGGTCGTACCAGCTTAGGCGGTATTAAGGAAGTGCGAGAGAGCGATGAGGATCTTCAGCAACCGTCTTCCTTATCTCCTTCATCCAGTCAAAAGATAAAAGCTGCCACGTCCAGGCTTGTAGCTTCGTCGTCGGGTTCCAGTGGGACGAGTGGAACTAGTTCCTGTGCTTCAAGTGATAGTTCTGGACCCATCACTATTAATAATAAGTATATGAAGAGAAGCAGCACATGGCAGTACGGTATAATGCCCAAAGAACAGGCTGATGAAAATTCAGGGTATGCTTTCCTGAGTTTCATTACACATTCATTTACTTTCGTTATCTTTTCCTGTATTTTCTTTATTTTTGTAAAGTCTTCACTCTGCTACAAACATGCATGTATTATTAAAAAAAAATTAGTATATATTAGACTCCTCATTAATGTTGAATTAATTTTTGAAATCTAAACAGGCTCGATGATGGTGTTCCTCTCTCACCTACAAGTGCAAAAAGTATCCCGTCATTTTCTGTCAACTCCCACCTGTTAATTCGTGGTTCACAACTTAATCTAACATTAAATACTGATGAATTATCCCAGGAAGAAGTTAAAAAGAGCAAGTATGTATTGAATTCTTCCAAGAATTTTTTTGGAGTACAAATATTCAAATTTACATATATTCTGGTACAATAATTTTTGGCCCTCAAATCCTCGCTGGCTGCAATTTAAGACAGATATATGGAAAAGTATAAGGTTATTATGTAATTTCTATTGGTATTGTAGAAGTAATTATATGTATTATTTTTCAGGACATTACATATGATCATGAGAGAATTAATACAGACAGAGAGGGATTATGTTAGTTCCTTAGAATACATAATTGAGGTATGATAAATTTCTTTATTTGCTTTGAATCCTCCTGACACAGTTTATTTTTGTTATTTTTATATATTTAAAATGATTTGTTTATTTTAGTATCATTTACTTACCGAAATATGAAATTGTGTATATTCCCTTTGCTGTCCAAGTTCTCTATGTGTGAAATATTTTGCAGAATTACATCCCCGAGCTGATGAGAGAAGACATACCACAAGCCTTAAGAGGCCAACGAAATGTTATCTTTGGAAATCTAGAGAAGATCTACGAATTCCATTCGGGATATTTCTTGCATGCCCTTGAAGCCTGTGAGATGAGACCTTTCAGTGTTGGCTCAATATTTTTGAGATATGTAAGTTCCATACACTGTTTATTAAGTAAACATTTTTTTTTTTTACCAGTTTTATGTGTCACTGTTAATAGGGGTGGATGCGGACAGGATATAGCTCGGGAATTAAGGCTGGAAGCCCATCCTAACACCCCATGGTGGCTCGATTGCGGGTCTGTCTTCTCCCAAGTCGAGTGCTCTGACCACTGTCCTTCCGTAGTCCCCACTGCCTTTGAATAAGAACGACCTGCTAAAAGCTGATTTCGGGTTATATTCTTTTCACCCTGCTTGATATGAGTAGATCCTATTATAGACATATTCCTTTTCTTATTATAGTATAAAAATTTTCCATGCTGGAGGAAAACCTCTAGACTGGACATTGGATCTTCGTTTTCTCATGTACATCATGGTCTAGTCCTTTCATAGGATAGTAAACATGATAAACAAAAATGTCACCCTAAATAATAAAGAATAAGCTGTGTGCCCTAGTGAGCTGTGCTTCTGAAGGAATCCAGTTACGGCCCAAAACATAGCAAGTATAGTAGTTTATCAATGATGGATTTCCTTACTCTTGAAGAATATACAGTGACAGTGTTGATCTATGAAAAGATATGTAGATTTTGAAAATATTTATATGTATTTCTAAGAAAGCATTTTGTTTGGAATTTATATTTATTTTCAACATATCAGGGACTGCTGTATTGCAATGTTTAGAGCACTTGACTCGGGAAGTGACAAAGCTGTGTTCCAGCTCACTTCTGGGCGTTAGGCAGGGCTCCAGGTGTTTATTCTCCATCACCAACTTGTCTGTGTCCACCCCCATTCAAATGGAGATTAGTATGGACACATTAAAATGGCAAGAAAAAAAATGTCAGACCTTTGCTCCCCTACCCCTGGTAGTCTTACAACACAAGTATGGTATTTTATTATTATTTATACCTATATTTAGGGAACTGCAGTGGCAAAGTGGTTAGAGCTTTCAACTCAGGGAGTAACAAACCCGTGTTTGTGACCTCAGGGCATTAGGGAGGGCTTCTAGCCTTAATATACTAGCTCCAGCTGTCTGTGGCCGCCCCATTCGAATGGGAATTGAGAGTGACACATTAAACGGCAAACTATAGCAATAACAGCTTGTACTTATATTAATATTATTGTTTATAATTACAGGAGAGTCAGTTTTATCTCTATGCTCTTTACAACAAGAACAAGCCAAAATCAGACTCTCTCATGTCTGAATATGGCTCAGCCTTCTTTAGAGGAATGCAGCTGGAATTGGAGGATAGAATGGACTTAGCCTCTTATTTACTAAAACCCGTACAACGGATGGGAAAATACGCTCTTATCCTGAAACAGGTTTGTTATGTATCACTTCTGTAATTCTTATGCCAAAGTAACATTCAGTCCGAAATTGAAAATTTTGATGTTTTTAGAATTAAAAACATGAAGCATTTTAAGTAAAATAATTATTTTGTATCTGTATCTTCACAGCTCCTAAAGGAGTGCAGTCGAGGAGATGAGCATTATGATGACTTAATGAGAGCTCAGGAAATGGTACAGTTCCAGCTTCGACATGGAAATGACTTGCTTGCCATGGACTCCTTGAGAGATTGTGATGTATGTTATTCATAATACTCTTTGATGATTGTATTTTGAACTTATTGCTCATATATTCTAAAATTATATAATATTTTGTTTATATTTATTGCTCTCTCTCTTAGGGAACCGCTGTAGTGCAGTGGTTAGAGTGTCACTTGGAAAGTGACATATCCATCCTGTCTGTGTCCACCTCTTTTCTAATGGGGATTAAGTAGTGACACATAAAATGGCAAACAACAACAGCAGGTTATTGTCATCCCTTTGCCAGAATCAGTGGGTGGACACATTAAAAAAATTTTTTTTTTCCTTATCAAAGGGAAAGTTCTCTTCATAATCTCTAATCATAGAAATTCCTTTGCTGTCTTATTGAGGAATTTCATACTGTATATAAGGGACAGGATGAACTGTTCTAAATTCCTGAATCAGGACTAAAGTTTCCCTGTTAATCCCTTTGTCCCATCAAAAACAGTGAAGAATAAATCTCCTATCTCTCTTATCATAAACATATGCTCACAGACTTGCTTATGCACACAGTATCTGTATTACAATATACAAGGGCCATAATTCTCCTTATAAGGTGAGCTTAGCTGAGTTAAAGCAAAAAACTTGACTCTATGGGAATAAAACGTAAATGGGGAAAACGGAGTGGTTCTTTTATGTGAAGAGAAGCATGTCAGTAATTTCTTATTTTTTGAATTAGGTTTCGGGTTTCATGGTTTTCCCTGATCCCTTCCATTACTCTAAATGTTAATTTTCGCTCAATCACATTTCTGCACGTCATATATACTGTGTGAGATCAAACCAATCATATCTTCTTAAACCAACCCTCAAGCTGCTACCCTAGCTTCGTCAGAATCACAAAACTACCTAACTGAGACATCAATGGTTTGTTTATCCTCAGGTAAACCTCAAGGAACAAGGACGTCTTTTACGACAAGGAGAGTTTGTTGTATGGGAAGGAAGCAGAGCAAGGAAGTCTGTCAGACATGTGTTCCTATTTGAGGATTTGATTCTCTTCAGCAAAGGTAGACGTGATCCAGAAAAGAAGGTGAGCAATTTCATTGTTAATTATCTGAGAGCAGTACTTCATTGATACCTTTCTTTTTTACCTGATACCATATCCTGCTGGAATCAAAAGGGTGACCACATCTAAACAAAATTGAGAGACAGCAGGGCTTCAACATATGCATATCCTCACACCTCCAATCAGCTACTCTGAGGAAGAAATATAAATCCTGGGAGGAAGAGATTACAAGCCCCTTATTCCCTTATCCTCTTACAATAAGCATTGGATACGTATGCCGAAATATTTTCCCTGTACCATGAAGGATAAGTTTACCGACAATATTATTAGTTTTGTTTTAAACATGGTCTTATGCCACTGTAACTAATAGGGTAACCCCATCTGTAACAACAGCTTCAAGGTATCAAGGCCTGATAGTCTGCCTATTCTCTCCTTCATTAGTTCATGTGCAGCAAGGATAAACAAATTATCAATCCTCTCCATTAGTTACATGCTGTGACATGTAGAGTATATGATGGAACAAATTTTATTCCTCTACTCCATATTTCCTTGTGCTTACCATCTTATTAATGAGATCAAGAATGATTGCTATAGCTGGTTACTGAAATTTGGAGAATGTAATTTGGTACTGCATCACAGATACTATGACTTAGTGTATCTCAGTCAATGAAATATATGCACTACAATGGCAGATAGCAGATGAAAATAGGAGTAATTCTATTAATATCCAGAAAAATATAAAAAATCGTAATGTGATGTTTTTCACGATTTTGTATATTATCTGATTTACTGTATCAAACTATTTTTTTCAGACTCTGGATATATTTCAGTATAAGCACAGCATGAAAATGACGGATATTGGCTTAACAGAACAAGTCGGAGAAAGTTCCACCAAGTTTGAAATATGGTTTCGCAAGAGGAAACCATCTGATACGTATCTACTTCAGGCTCCTAATTCTGAGGTCAAGGAAGGATGGACTGAAGAGATATCAAAGTTGCTTTGGCGTCAAGCATTGAGGAATCGAACCATGAGATTGCACGAAATGTCATCAATGGGAATTGGGAACAAACCGTGTTTGGATATACGACCAAGTGAAGATCAGATTAGTGATAGATCCATAAGTATCAATCAGTTGAATAAAGGTAAAATGAACACTATAGCTATGTGCATTTATTGGGAAATATGGAACTTACTTGTATTATGTTTCTACATTATTTATTCATTTATCATGAATAAATATGTCATATTTGCATGGTTTTCATATTGTTCAATAAGTTATCTGATGTAATTTATTTTTTTAGTTCAGCTCATATCTCTAATTTACCATAGTGAATAGAGAAGATATTATGTACATATTTCTCTACTATAAATTTTTACTTTTAATAAATGTTAGTTAATATAAAGTTGTTAATAATATCATTTTTTACAGACATTTAATATAATACTATGCTACTATGCAAATAAAAATAGTTATTTGAACCATGTACAGAGATCTAATATTTTCTTTTCAAGTTCCACGTCTGCGTTCTGGATCAATAACAACGATAGGAGAATGCAGTGGTATTGCAAAGCGGCCCCATTCCATTATATCCGTCAGTTCTTCTTCCACCTCGTCCTCATCCACTTCTTCATCTCATTCCTCTAATGTGTGCCCTACTTACGTTGGGACTCTGAACTTAGGATTTGAACCAGGAGATTCTCCCAGGGCTCTCCACCGTTCAGTAACACGAACAAGCCAGTGCTCTGCAGGTAAGTGATACATCTCATCGGCTTTTGAGTTTCATTGTTATGAATTCCAGAAAATCCATAACTCTTATTGATGATTAATTCCCTTTCCTCAGAGTGCCTCATTGATCAGGCATATTTGATCTGCCGTCACTACTCAAATTAAAATACGATACATATACAATGGCTGCAGTCCCCATTGTTAGAGAGTACCCAAGTCAGAGCATACACCCATTTTTATCCATCTTTCTTTTCACAAGCATGCTACCAATCTCCTCCCCATTACTCTCACTCATTCCACACCCAAGCATATTCAGAGGCCCAATTACTAAGCTTGTGGTAGAAATATACTAAGGGGCTATATTAGTCAACTTTTATGACATACAGGGGAATAGAGGTGGTATTCTCTTACCACTTCCCAGAAATAGGAAAGAAGAAAATGCAGGGTAAGATAGAACGAACTCTAGGAGACCGAAGAAACTTTGCTATCTGTTTTGTTTATTATTTTTTTAAATATATGTCTTATCCCGTTCATTGTACTATCAGTGACCACACCTTTAGATGTATGGTGAGAAAGCAACTTGAGATTCAGTAACCATCAAAGTGCCCAAGCTAATAGTTAGCATGAATAATCAAGTGAAAAATGTAAATAATTTTTGCCTATATATGCAGAGAGTGGAATCTTAGCTGACATGTATTCTGGAGCTGATGAGGATGCCCAATCACATCGAAGAATTGAAAGATCTAATTCCACCGTAACTACAGTATCTGTGGATTCAGCCCTTTCTCCTGTGTCTTCAACATCACCTCTTACTCCCACATCATTCTCCAATCCTTCTCCACATTCTACTGCAGTTGCCTTGGATTCACTCTCTAGAATGTCCAATGGGAAGCCTTCCGTTGCTGTTTATGAAACTCCACCATCACAACCATCACAAAAAGAACCTTCTACAAAAACACTTCTCACCACAGAGGTATGTTCATGTCTCATTTATCAACACTAATTATAACGTAGTAGGTTAAAGATGGGTCTTCATAACCAAAGTACTCGAATTCTATCCCACTTCTTTCTTTTGGGTATAACAAAATCTTCATTTAGGCATTCCATTGTTGCATTACTGAGTTGTACCATGTTATATAATTGTATATTTTAGCATCCCTTTTTTCTTTTCCCCACCATGTTGCATCCAATGCTGGAGCCATGTGGTTTTTTGGGTTTGACTTTTTCCAAGTGGGCGTGTTGCTTGCCTTATGATGTTAATAAATGATAATAATAATGTGCATCTGTCATCTGCCAAACCTTGTCATTTCAATAGGAATCTTGAGGACTTAAATGGAAATGGGAAGCCATATATAGAACTATCCCCCCTGAGTCTTTCCCAAGGATAGGCATTCATATGCCTGATTATATGCTTTACACTAAAAAAAAAAAATAATAAATAAATAATGTTCTCTACTAAGGATTGCAATGACTGCTCTTTTCTATTTGTAATCTAGGATACATGTTCATTGTTATGTAAATTACTTCTATGTCAGATTATTTGTAACAGCAAAAGGAAACACAGTATATTTCCTTCACTTCAAGTACTGTAATCCGTGTGATGGTCTATCATACACTCACTCCTCTCCTTTGTATGGTTTTCTGTATTCTCTCAGTTTCTAAGAAGCTACAAACAAGATGAGTAAGACTATGATTTATTGTAATCTCATGGATTATTCCTTTTATTTGAGACAGGATGTGAAAGCCTATCTTGCTAACAACATAATACATTTTTCTTGTCTCCAATCACTAAAATTCTGGAAACGGTATTAATTAGTTTTAGGCAATAAGTTGAATGGAACATTCATATATATGTGTACAGTATTCACCGTCTTTGATTACAGAGAGAAAGAATTATGCCCTTGTATTCTGTGCATGTTGCAGGGGACCGCGGTTGTGTAGTGGTTTGAACTGTATATTAGGGAGGTGACAGACCTGTGTTTGAGCCCTCTGTGGGTCATTAGGAAGGGTATGCAGCTTTTATTCTCCAGCACCAATATGTCTGTGTCCACATAACAGGGATAAAAAAATATTGTCTGCATGTTGCAAACAGTAAATGAAAGGGATTAGGTAGCGAGGGATGGGTATCCCTTCCTCCCACAGGGGATTGGATGTACATGGTGTGATGGATCCATACTTCATCACTTTAGCTCAATTGTAAGCTTCACCAGGATATGACATTATATTGAGAAAAAAAATAGAAACTACTTGTTTAATTAAATATGAAAACCCTCATCAAGTACCATATGAAAATTAGGTTTTTGCTAGATCAATTCATGTAACTAGAAAACTAGCTATATGTATGAAATGATATATCAAATCTCTCAAGTAAATCAGATTCACAAAGAATATGTCAAATATATTTGGTATATCTCACACAGAGTGATGAGGCATGTGGAATTATATTAGATAAGTAATTAATTTCTTATTCATTTGGAATCCTTTGACAGTCGTTCACATTTCTTCCCATTTCCCATCCACCAATCTCTTCAGCTTCTAAACTTTCTGATTTCTTTCTCTTTCACTTCCTTGCACACCCTTTCCTTCCTCGATCACTTCTATTTGATTACAATATTCAAATAGGAGTTCACAGAGTCTTCCAAAAGATCAGAGAAAAATAGTAGTAATATATAAAAATAGGTTTAAATAACTTTATTTTTTGGTACTCTTAGTTTTTAAATGCTAATTATTCCACAGGGAACTTCCTCTTCTTTTTCCACAAAATTTATTCTAAAGCAGGAAAATGGAGTCATAGGCACTTTTTTTTTTTTTTTTTTGTCATATTGACATATGAAATCAGTAAACAGGAAGTGAAAGCTAACTTACAAGTCCATCTTTACAGATTTCCTCAGAGTTCACAGACCTACTAATGCACTCGTCAAAGTGTAATGCTGTAGAATTGTCAACTTCTCCTGATTTCTACAAAACATAATATTTGTATGATTTAAGTAATAACCATCTTATTTTGGATAAAGAAGTAGCATACATTACCAATACAAATATGATGGCTACAGTTTGCTATTTCAGATTAATTAAAAGTACAAGATGGTTAGTGTAAAGCTTAGTAAGTTATGGCTGAAGGTGAGATGCTGCTGTACAGACATGTATACCGTGTACAGTATATATATATCTATGTGCAGATGCCATATTCCCTCTTATAAGGGGGTTGGCTGATTAAAAGCAAAAAACTTCATTTTCTTTGGGGGGAAAATAGAAAATCACACCTGTTAGAGTATTCCCTGAGTGTCATATGTACTGAATGAAAGGGGTATGGAGTAAGGAATTAGTTGTCATGCCCTCCTTTGATTTTATTGTCCACAAAATGGTCTGAAGTGGTAAGTGTGGTGAGAGTATGTTGAGAATCTATTAAATCAATTCTTTTATTGCATATATGATCAGGCATCCTACTTAGCAGGGTGTAGAATTTCGTTTAGAGATTAAATTATTAGAGCAAGTATATAGTCGTAATGTGGGATTAAAAGGGATAGGGTAAGATTAGCTGGCAATCCCTCCCTTTCTCCCTCTATATATTTTCTTTTCAAAAATCAACAGGGAAACGTGACAAGGCTGAGCTGAATATGATTACAATTTCCTTCTTTAATTACACAGGGTAATGTATGTGACTACCTTGTTGACTGAGAAAACTTGGTGTTTCATTACAAAAAGTATTAGGTGAACACATATATTTGTGGAAATAATTTTAGATCCTACATATGCCTATAGGAAGAAGTAGATAACAACATAAGAAACCAAGTGATTCAGTTAAACACGAGAGAATATATTGATCTTAGAGACAATTAAGTTTTCATTGAACTAAAATATATATATACCTGAAAAAGTATATGAAGAAGACATCAGGAAATGTGTAAGAGATTTTGACTTCTCTCTCTTGAAGGAAGAAAAATCATATGTGGCGTGGAAGACATATGCTAGGAGCGAGTTCAAATATTAAACAGTTGAAGGAAAGACTCTGGCATCACATTGAAAAATTCTCGAAATTAATTGTAGGAAAATACAGAAAGTCTTTTGATATGAATGGTGTCTGTAATTTCTGCTTCCTTTTTTGTTTTGTCTTTTTGCTGATTGTCTGAATTCTTCTCCATTCATACTGCAGTATAAGTCTTCTTAGCTCATCTCCTGTTGAACGCAAGACATAAAATTCAATAGATTATGAAATAGAAAGACAAAAAGTATTACGTTATATAATATTATTTTATAAAATATTACACAATGTACAGTGCAGTACTTATAACATATTTTCATTGCAGGTATAGTGGAGAAGACCGAACAATGCCAAATAACGGAGAATCAAGCTTAAAACAAAGTCGTTAGGTTTACTTATGTGTATTTATTTACTAGCTGATGTACAAAACATATACCATATCTACTATAATAATTATATCATAATATTTGTGTAAATAGATTGGCACTTAAATATAAATTTCTATCCACCAACTTGGCAGTGTTATATTCACCATCGCTTTTAATATGGTACGTAGAGTAGTGCAGCCAAAAATTTTTTCCGTCTTAATATTATGTTTCTTACTGTACAGCAATCTTTCATTTTAATGGACTAATTAAGGTAAGTAAAGTAAAAACTGTGACAATATAAGTGATTTTAAGTAGCTCAGACTATAAGATTTTTTTATCATTGTGTAATATTCTGCTGAAACCAACTGGGTAGCCACATCTGAGCACAAAAGAGGAAGGAAATATGGCTTCATCATACTGTGCATGTTAACATACATTACTTATGTTTATTAACTTTTTAGTATTGCATCATTTTCTGCAGAATATATACATGGTTTCATTAAATTTTAAATACATTAATATATCAAATATCTCTTTAGTGTTGCTTATATTATCTAGGGTCTCGTTTGATATAAAGTCTAAGTAAAAACAATAATCATTCTTGTTTTTGAAATTTTCCTTTGATATTTCCCTTTGACTGTAGTCACCACCTGACTATGGTATAATATAATATGTTGCAGGTGATATGTTTTGAGTGATCCAAAAAACATAACTCAGTAAGTTTAACATAATTTTGTGGCCACCCTCTGAGTATAGAAAGAAGTTAGAATTCAAAAGTGGATGGGCAAAGTTTTTGATTGGTTCGTTAAATGAAGAAGTCCTCGAAAGTGATTTCTGTTAAATTGAGAAATTGCTGTACTGTACTCTCATTTTGATTTGCACAAATCATGTGGTACCTGTTGTTGATGCTATTAAAGTAGATACTGGTTTTGCACCATTTCCTGAGCTCTTTCTTACTGTTTTCCATGTAGCACCATTTAGCGTGATGTAGTTCGTTTGGTCCATTCTTCTAAAAAAAATTATCACTAGTAGTATAATGAATGAGACGTCACAATTCATTACGTGAATTGCTGTTGTCGGATCCGTAGTGTCAGTGGTGCTATGCTTTAATTCCCTGTGTCTTATTCCATATTTTTCTATTTTAATATTTATATGTAAAGTTATTTTCTCCATATGTAAATACTGCTTCTTGTAATTTAAAGTTAAGTCTAATTAACAAGATAAGTGACCAGTAATATTCAGAAAGGTATACCCTCTTGCATCTTACAAAATTCTTTTTATATTAAAATAATGTAATTCCAAAGCTTTAAATTTGCCGAGCTAATCAAAATAAAACAAAAGTTAAAGTTGATTTTACATATACTGTACTAAATTATTCCTTGTTTGGCTGCTGTTGTGGTTGTTATTTTCACTACAGTTAATTTGATGTATTTTTGCTGATTAATTACACATTGTAGCACACACTACAATCTTATTGTTTGATATAAATCTGTTTTCTTATGTGGATATTTGTGCCGTCTTTCGTTATTTTATTCCACATCAGATTTCTTGAAAATGCATTTTACCTTTAATCTTGAGAAAAAAGCCATTCTCATACATCCTGTGCCACAGTCAAAGTTCATTTACCTTCTTATGTACAACAGTGTTTTACCTCTTGTTAATACCTCTATCAAACTTTTTGCTCTGTAAATATATATGGCTATATTCTGATGTTGTCATTTTCCTCTTGTCTTTGATAAAACTTACGAACTCTACATTTGTTTTATTTATATCCTTCACTAATTCCAGTAATTTTTTGTAACTTGGCATATATTCCCTTGCAAAAAAAAAGTGATATGTTGTCGTTTAAGTAGTAGTTATAGTAATAGTAGTATCAATATTTTATTATTATTTGTATTTTTAATACTTAATAGCTGGTGTTAAATACTTATATAAGTATAGTAGTGATTCTATAAATTTTTTCCTTTGAGTACCATATAATACTCAATTCTCTTAATAATATGCTGTAGAAGATAGAAAAATTATAAGAAATTAGTAAGTGCATAGTCATTCAGACTCGTGTCTATGCAGCAAAATCATGTGCATGGAGAGGTCTCCGAGAAGAGGAAGAGACTGTAGATATTAGGGATTCCTTTTGAACCTTGTTATGCTGAACACCTCAACAGTAAGAGTTAACTGAGTGTATACATGTGAAATCTGGTATGATGAAGAGGACAATATGATGTGAATATATACACTACCAAACCCATGAACATGGTCTCACCGTATGAAAAGAATGGGAAAATGACTACTGGGAAAATTTACTATCATTGGTACAGAAGCAGCTTAGACATTGTGGACTAGAAGAGTGGATACACATTAGTTAGAAAAAATAATTTCAACATTGGGATGGAAGTATAACAGAAAAGCAAGCTTTTTGATGTGATGAAATAGAGGGCATTTAGGAAATCTCTGCAGTTCCCAATATTAACAGGTCTTCGTTTTCTGATAAAGGACTCGAAGTCCGATCAGCTTGAAGTGAAATATTAATGATGTTATGATACTAATGATGTGTACCCTGCAAATGTAGGAAAAATTTTAAATAAAAAACATTTCAGAGGGAATATCAAACTATATGACAACAGCAGCAACCGCACCTTGAAATTAAAGAGCTCTCATCCAACAAAAACGCTTAATTCCAAAGAACAATAAGTTTTGCCAAAGAAAAAAAAATACAATGCCATTGACCGAGAAGAAACTGCTATAATCACTAAGAAACCACAATGTGAACATTAAAAGTTGAGTGAAAGATCCAAGTAGTTCATAAAAGCAAAAATGTGGTAATAACCCTAGATTCAAATGTCCAATGCAACGTGTTATTAATCCTTCATAAGCTGAATCCACATTCATCAATGGCATTCATATTTGTGATAACCTAGGAGTGCCCAGTCATGATCAGCATGGCACTGAAAAAGCACCCTGCTTAACAGGCAGGGAAACTGAAGGAAGGATAAAGCCTCTTGACCAACCTGATCAGCTTAATCATTCTTACACCATTAAATGAAGCAATGCAATAAACACCTGTGGTGAAACACCAAAATCTGCAAGCAAATGTGACTTGAAAACTCATATTTCAGCTTTGAAGATTGGAGTAAATCCTAGACTGTCATTAGAGTCTGCACAAATGATCACCCATAATAATATTTGAAAATAAAATGTTTTTGGTAATCTATTCAAGATAGCAATCAGCTACTAGAACTGCATATCAGTTTGAATGAACCCTTTCAGCTTGATAATTTAAGGCCATTAGATAATTTGCCTGTCTTTCTAAAGAGACAACATCTGTATTTAATTTGTATGTCTGTGAATATCTAAGATATATAAAAAGCCTCAAACACAGTAATTTAGAAAAGCTCCCAAGAGTTTTCAAAGCCAGCTTTGACATTCATTTGCAGCTCAATCGTAAGGCGTAATAATCTAAAAAAAAAAAATACAAAGAAGAAATTGAAATTGAAGTAGTTCTAACGAAAAAAAAGAAAAATCCCCTCAGCTCACATTAAAGTTGGCTGCTTCCTAAAAATAGTTGATCACTACAGTGTATGGATGTGCTCCTTTTCTGTCAGATCCTAATTTCAAATTGTTTTTTATCTAGCAAAGATGAATTCCCTCTGCTTGCGTAAATCCTGGATGCTTCTTGTAAAAAGTTAATTGCAAAAAATAAGGTTGTGCTCCTTTTCTCCCAAATCCTTATGTCAAATGGGCTTTGAGCTTGAAGTTTATAAAATTCAAAGAATGTATCAGCTAGTGCACATGCTAACGTAATCCAGCAGACAAGAAACTTACATGCACAACACTGAGAGAGGATAGGAGCTCTGTGAAGGGCCTCAGCATCCTGAACTATATAAAACTTAAACGATAAGGTATTGGCAATGATGCCTCACTACAGAATCTGTAGTTTATATGAAAACAAATTCATATCAGCATTACATTGCAAACACTCATAATAACTTCAAAAGAGGTGCACAAGTTGGTAATACAGTACTTATAATGCAAGATTATTGCTAGTCAGCATGATACCCTCATGTGATATAATTTATGTGTGGGGTGCAGTTCATTATGAGATGGCTAAAACGACAGTGAAAGCAATTGCTGGCTTTCAAAATACCAGGATCAACATATTTCTACATTAATACATATTAATAGCCCAATATCTAAAACAGTCAAAAGTTGACTGCATGCAAATAATAGTAAAATCAAGCTCGTCCACCAACGTCATGAAACAAACAAATGCAAAACAATGAACCACATTGTCGTGGCCTATCACTCTAGAAAAACGAGAACAAAAAGTGATAAGGATTGCTCTCTGTGGTACATTTCATATGTCAAAAATTTTAAATAATGGAGTTTAACCGGAGGGAGTATTGGATATAAGAGGGAAGAAGGTTCAAAGCGAAACAAGTATCCATCTCTCCTATATGGTAATCTAGGCATCTCCACCCAGCAAATTTAACTGAAAGGGATCATATATTTTTACCCCATCGAAGAGATATCATTGTAAATGGACTTGTCAGTGTACTTTTTGAGAAAGTTGATGATCATTTCTGCATGGTAATGACAAAGGGGGGATGAAGTATGTCATATTTATGTATTGTTAGCTTGAATCATCCATTCCTAATTAGAAATGTACTGAATATTAACGGAAAAAAATGATGGAAGAAGGCTTAAAATTAATTGGAAATAGCATCAATTGAAGTAAGTTTCTCTACAATCTCAATTCTGTCAGTGTTTCTCTTTACTAATGAACCAAGACAGAGCTAGACATTTCCTCGTGTACCATAATTTCTTCTCAGATGGGACTTGCCCTAGAGGTCTATAAAACACCTAAGAAAATTGTAATGTATACACATATTCTAGAATAATTTGATTGTCATAGTGTGTCATCATTAATCCCTTAATCAAGTTGGGATGGACACAGACAGGTTGGAGATGGGAATTTAGGGCTGGATGCCCTTCCTAACACCCCGTGGTTTACTCTAACATGGATTAGTCATATCCTAAGACAAGTGCTCTAAGCTCGAATATAAAGGATTGTATAGCCATCCCTTCCCCTGTCCTCAGAAGCCAACTCTTACAATACACAGAGAACATAAAGATGGTATTCTCTCTCCCGAACCACCCAAGTTATCACTTTTTGTCATCAGCAGCACACAACAAAAAGAGATGAAGTATTTCACATATGTTTACCTTCTCTTATAGCCGATTTACAATACAATTAGATACGTAAATGGCCAGCCATAATGTGCCAATGGTTTCTACTGCTTTGGTAGGGCTAGGAGATGATTAACTTCAAAACTGTCCTTTCCACGTTCTCTAAGTCAAGTAAGAATTTACTCAAAACCCACATTTCCAAATATCAAAATTATTTGTAGAACGTAGTTATTTCGAGGTTTTATTGGTTAAAGACTTGTCTGCCATAGGATAGGCCCAAAGCTCGAGCCTACCTTATGCCGAGGAACAAAAATAATGTCGGGATTTACAAGCAAGAGTAATTAGTTTGTCAACTGTTATCCCTTGCAAGTTAGCAGGCAATCTGAGTACACCAATGGCAGTGAAAAGTCAGTGATAGAACCAACTGCACCTTGAGCTCAGGAAAATGAGCAATCTGGTACAGGCTCGTCCTTTAATTATAAAATTTTCTCACTGACAACCATCTGTCACCCTCTCCTCTGATATTTTGTTTTCTTTTAATTATTCTTGCTATAGTGTCAACTTGAATCCCAACCTTACTATTAAGCAAAATAAATAAATTATAACCGAAGTTGCACTTGTTATAAAACTCACCCATAGCGTAGTGGAATTTCAAGAGCTGGAGATAACAGTTTGAGACGCAGGGGTTGATGAAAAAAGATGGTAATGTGAGAGGACGCAGAGTGCACCATTTTAACCCTTGGGAGACCATGCCAAGAGGGAGAGAGAGAGAGAGAGAGAGGAGTTGAAGGTACATTGAAAATTAAATAATTCGGAGACCCTGGAGAAATATTCTCTGCAGAAGATTGTAATATATATATATATATATATATATATATATATATATATATATATATATATATATATATATATATATATATATATATATATATATATATATATATATATATATATATATATATATATATATATATATATATATATATATATATATATATATATCATATTCTACCCAGACCGGGACTTGAACCTAGGACTTATAATCAATAAGCCAAGGCGCTACCAACTACACCACAGAAGGTTAAAAGGAAACAGACCTTATAGCTTATATCTGCGTTAGTAGGAATGAACGCATTCTATCTGAATGCCACTGTGTTCATATTACAGTTTCCCCAACCTCACTCGTGGTTTCGAGTTGAATTAAATTCGAAAACGAAACCACGAGTGAGGTTGGGGAAACTTTAATATGAACATAGTGGCATTCAGATAAAATGCATTCATTCCTACCATAGCAGATATAAGCTGTGAGGTTTGTTTCCCTTTAACCTTCTGTGGTGTAGCTGGTAGTGCCTTGGCTTAGTTATTATAAGTCATATATATATATAATATATATATATATATATATATATATATATATATATATATATATATATATATATATATATATATATATATATATATATATATATACAGTAATCCCTCGCAATTATGCGGTTCACCTATCGCGAATTCAGTGCATCGCTGATTTTTTGGCACCAAAAAAAAAATAATAAGATTATAGTGACACCAGGACGGGCCAAAAAATTATAAAATAAAACAGCCTTTATCAGGCTGTAAAGAGAAACAGAGATGGAGAGTGTAATGACCTGTCAGATGTGAAGGGATTATAAAAGATGTGTAATGAATACCCAGCTTTCTGCTGGGTTTTAATATACCTCTGCATTACTTTCATGATGTCTGTTCCAATAATTATCTTTATATCTTATTATTATTATTATTATTATTATTATTATTATTATTATTATTATTATTATTATTGTTATTATTATAATTAATATTATTATTATTAAGGACTCATCATTGTTTGTACATCTGTTGGTTTATTTCATCATTATTTGTACATCTGTTGGTTTATTTACTTTAATAACTGTGTACATATAGTGCCCCTCCCTAGTTGGCTGGGACAAAGAGTGTGGGGGGTTGGGTAGAATAGAATGTTGGAGAGAGAGGGAGAGAGAGGAGAGAGAGAGAGAGAGAGAGAGAGAGAGAGAGAGAGAGAGAGAGAGAGAGAGAGAGAGAGAGAGAGAGAGGTTTAATTAACTCTTGTTCATTCTACCAAAACTACATTATTTATTGTAAAAATAATAATAATAATAATAATAATAATAATAATAATAATAATCCCCACAATCATCATCAAAGGAAAATTATTGTTGCCAATAATAATAATAATAATAATAATAATAATAATAATAATAATAATAATAATAATAATAATAATAATAAGATTTAAGGACAATTTTTGGAATAGACATCATGAAAGTCATGCAGATGTATATTAAAACCCAGCAGAGAATTGGATATTCATTACACATCTTTTATAATCTCTTCACATCTGACAGGTCATTACACTCTCCATCTCTGTTTCTCTTTACAGCCTGATAAAGGCTGTTTTATTTTATAATTTTTGGCCCGTTCTGGTGTCATAATCTTCTTTGAAAAAAAAAAAAAATTATTTTAGGTAGAAACCTACTTCGCGGAAATTCACCTATCGCGGCCGGTCCCGGAACCGAGCCCCCGCGATAAACGAGGGGCTACTATATATATATATATATATATATATATATATATATATATATATATATATATATATATATATATATATATATATATATATATATATATATATATATATATATATATATATATATATATATATATATATATATATCTATATATATATATATATATATATATATATATATATATATATATATATATATATATATATATATATATATATATATATATATATATATATATATATATATATATATATATATATATATATATATATATATATATATATATATATATATATATACAGTATATATTCAAGATTACAAACAAATATCTTACAGAACTTAGATCCTCTGGGCTCTAAAACGCAAATGGTTCTGAATTAATCGTCAGGATCAACTGAAGGAAAATTAAAAATTTTTTAATACGTATCATCATTTTTTTTTTTAGTAATGTGATCCTCATGCATATTGACTTTGTTGTGAAGACTTGTTTGTAATACAGCCATTAGGGGAACAAACCAACTTAATTCTGAGCTGTTGCCTTCCCTGGAGAAATAGTAAGATACCCCATACACATACACACACATAAAGCTACAGGTCCTGATGACATATCCCCTCATGCACTTAAAAAATGCGCAAACTCAATATTAGTGGCACTAAGTATCATATTTAAAAAGTCACTGGAGTCAGGGGAGATTCAAAGATGCTGGAAACAAGCAAATGTGATACCTATCTTCAAAAAGGGAAGGAGGGATACGACTCTGAACTATAGACCAGCTTCCTTGACCAGCATAGTTTGCAAAGTTATGGAGAAACTACTAAGGAAACATATCTCTCTTCACTTGGAATCCTTTAACTTTTTGTCAGTGAGGCATCATGGCTTCAGAGAAGGTAGATCAACAGTAACAAACTTATTAGAATTTTATGATGAGGTAAGCCGAATCTTACAGGAAAGAGAGGGCTGGGCAGATTGCATATTCCTAGACTTCCAGAAAGTGTTTGACACTGTTCCACATGGGAGACTTATTAGGAAGCTGGAAGCAATAGCTAGAATAGGTGGAAATGTCTTGGAGTGGATAAAAACTTACTTAGAAGGAAAGGAACAGAGGGTTAGAGTAAGACACTCAGTGTCTGAATGGAGAAGAGTTAGTAGTGGAGTTCCACAGGGTTCAGTTTTAGGGCCATTTTTGTTCCTTGTATATGTAAATGACCTACCAGAGTCTGTAAATTCATTCATGAATATGCTTGCAGATGATACAAAGATTGTGAAGAAAGTAAGAAACGAACAATGATAGAGAACTTCAAGAAGATCTAAATAGTCTGCATGAGTGGTCAGAAAAGTGGCTAATGAAATTCAATACTTCAAAATGTAAGGTAAGGAGGATGGGTACAAGTGCAAGAAGGCCCAAGCTTGACTACTCGGTGGCTGGAGTACAATTTCAAGAGACAGAAAATGAGAGATCTAGGAGTAAACATACTAGCAGATTTGTCTCCAGAAATACATATAAATGGCATAGTAAGGGCAGCGTACGCATTCTTATCAAATGTAAGGGTAGCCTTCAGGCACATGGACAAGGAAATGTTCAGAAATATTTATGTAACCTATGTGAGGCCAAAACTCGAATATGCAGCCCCCTTTTGGAATCCGCACTTGAAAAAAGCGCATAGCTAAGCTTGAAAAAGTTTAAAGACATGCCACGAACCTGGTGCCATAAATACGCAATCTCAGTTATAATGAGAGGCTGAGGGAATTAGACTTACCATCACTCGAAGCTAGAAGATTGAGGGGGGATATGGTGACAGTCTTTAAATTCCTTCATGGTTATGATAGAGTAGATAGGGATCGATATTTTGATATGGCAGGGTCTAGCACTAGAGGTCATAGTTTGAAGCTTCGTAAGAAAACTTCTTTGCAGGATGTAAGGAAATACTTTTTCAGTGTAAGAGTAGTTGATAATTGGACTTCGCTAAGCGAGGAGGTAGTTAATGCTATCTCAATCCATAGTTTTAAGGACAGGTATGATAAGTATCACTAAGTACACCGATCAGGAGACGGGAAGATACGAGCTTTGGGTTCTTTCCCGTAAACACAATTGGGTAATTACAATTAGGTAATTACAGAAAAATTTTCATTTCAGAGATCTTCCAGACAAAGGGGGGATAAAGAAGAAAATGACAGAAGATCAGGGGATGGGGCCTCATTAAGATTGTTATACACAAATGCTGATGGATTAGCTGGTAAGGCAGTAGAATTAAAAGATAGGATTCACAACAGTAAGGCAGATATAGTAGCAATTACAGAGACTAAGTTGAGTGAGGACATAAACAGTGTCACAGTTTTTCCTAAGGGCTTCAGAATATTAAGGTTGAAAGCTCTGAGAGGACTGGTGGAGGGATAGCACTGCTCATAAGTGAAAGGATTCAAGTTGAAGAAATAAACTTGGCTATAGAAAGTGAGTTTAAGGAATTTCTTGTTGCTCGCATAAATACTGGGTCAGAGAGCAGTATGATAACTGTTGTATATAACCTACCAAGGAACCAGAATAGGCTAGAAGTTTATGAGGAAAGCCATATAGGTACTATTGAAGTCATAAACTCAGTTGTTAACATGGCATGGGAGAGAAAATGTAGGATTTTGATTATGGGAGATTTTAATCATAAAGAGATAGCTTGGATAAATCTTGAACCACACAGTAGTGAGGACTTATTCGGGGCAAGATTCCTAGTCTGCGTACAAGGGAATTTCCTACACCAACATGTCCTGTAACCAACGAGGGCCAGGGGTGGGGATGAGACATCACTACTTGATCTAGTATTCACAGATAACGTGTTGGATATTGAAAAAATTTAGTATGAACCACCTATTGGAAAGAGTGATCTCTGTGTGTTGTTGATGGAGTATATCATTGAAGATGTTCTGCCTGAGAGTAGAGGCACTGAGGACATGAGGAGGAACTATCCGAAGGGAAATTACATAAAAATGAATGAGCTTTTTGCGGTTATTGACTGGAGAACCTTATTTTACAACAAATCTGTACAAGAAATGTATGACATCTTATTTGAGAAATATTGGAAGATAGCAGATTGCTGCATATCTGTCACCAAAGTACGTGTAATTCAAGCCAGATCGAAATGGTTCGATAAAGAGTGTAAAAGAGCTAAGGAATGAAGAGATAAATGCTGGTAAAGGTATAGGAGAAAAACACAAATGCCTGGCAAACCTACAAAAGAGCAAGAAATGATTACCTAAATAAAAGAAAAGAGGCAGAGAGAGACTATGAAAGGGACATCACCAGGAAGGCTAAAGAAAATCCCAAGCTTTTCCACAGCTTTATCAGAGGAAAACTGATGGTAAAAGAGCTAAGGATTGGAGAGACAAATGCTGGAAAAGGTATAGGAGAAAAAACATAAATGCCTAGCAATACTACAAAAAGCAAGAAATGATTACCTAAGTAAATGAAAAGAGGCAGAGAGAGACTATGCAATGGACATCACCAGGAAGGCTAAAGAAAATCCCAAGTTTTTCCACAGCTTTATCAGAGGAAAACTGAAGGTAAAAGAACAGATTTTAAGGCTTAAGAGAGCGGATGAAAGCATCACTGAGATGGATGAAGAGATCTGCATAGAATTGAGCAAGGAGTTTCAGTCCGTATTTACAGTAGAAAATACCCCACCCCCTCAGATTGCAGAGATAGAAGTTCAAGGGCCGGTATTAAAGGACATCAACCTTTCAGCCACAGAGGTATGCAAAGCTCTGATGGATTTAGATGTCCATAAAGCTACAGACCCTAATGATATATCCTCTCATGTACTTAAAAAATGCATAAACTCAATATCAGTGGAACTAAGTATCATATTTAAAAAGTCAATGGAGTCAGGGGAAACTCCAAGATGCTGGAAACAAGCAAACGTGATACCTATCTTCAAAAAAGGAGGGAGGAATATGGCTCTATACTATAGATCAGTTTCCTTGACCAGCATAGTTTGCAAAGTTATGGAGAAACTACTAAGGAAACATATCTCTCTTCACCTGGAATCCTTTAACTTTTTGTCAGTGAGACAACATGGCTTCAGAGAAGGTAAATCAACAGTAACAACCTTATTAGAATTTTATGATGAGGTAAGCCGAATATTACAGGAAAGAGAGGGCTGGGCAGATTGCATATTCCTAGACTTCCAGAAAGCGTTTGACACTGTTCCACATGGGAGACTTATTAGGAAACTGCAAGAAATGGCTAGAATAGGTGGAAATGTCTTGGAATGGATAAAAATTTACTTAGATGGAAGGACACAGAGGGTTAGAGTAAGACACTCAGTGTCTGAATGGAGAAGAGTTAGTAGTGGAGTTCCACAGGGTTCAGTTTTAGGGCCACTTTTGTTCCTTGTATATGTATATGACCTACCAGAGTCTGTAAATTCATTCATGAATATGTTTGCAGATGATGCAAAGATTGTGAAGAAAGTAAAAAACGAGAACAATGGTAGAGAACATCAGGAAGATCTAAATAGTCTGCATGAGTAGTCAGAAAAGTGGCTAATGAAATGCAATACTTCAAAATGTAAGGTAAGGAGAATGGGTACAAGTGCAAGAAGGCCCAAGCTTGACTACTCGGTGGCTGGAGTACAACTTCAAGAGACAGAAAATGAGAGAGATCTAGGAGTAAACATACTAGCAGATTTGTCTCCAGAAATACATATAATTGGCATAGTACGGGCAGCATATGCATTCTTATCAAATGTAAGGGTAGCCTTCAGGTACATGGACAAGGAAATGTTCAGAAATATTTGTGTAACCTATGTGAGGCCAAAACTCGAATATGCTGCCCCCTTTTGGAATCCACACTTGAAAAAGCACATAGCTAAGCTTGAAAAAGTTCAAAGACATGCCACGAAACTGGTGCCAGAAATATGCAATCTCAGTTATGATGAGAGGCTGAGGGAATTAGACTTACCATCACTCGAAGCTAGAAGATTGAGGGGGGGTATGGTGACATTCTTAAAATTCATTCATGGTTATGATAGAGTAGATAGGGATCGATATTTTGATATGTCTGGCTCTAGAACTAGAGGTCATAGTTTGAAGCTTCGTAAGAAAACTTCTTTGCAGGATGTAAGGATATACTTTTTCAGTGTAAGAGTAGTTGATAATTGGAATTGGCTAAGCGAGGAGGTAGTTAATGCTATCTCAATCCATAGTTTTAAGGACAGGTATGATAAGTATCACTAAGTCTAAAATGGAACCGATCAGGGGACGGGAAGATACGAGCTTTGGGCTCTTTCCCGTAAACACAATTAGGTAAGTACAATTAGGTAATTACACACACACACCGAGGACATGAGGAGGAACCATCCGAAAGGAGATTACATCAAAATGAATGAGCTTTTTGCAGTTATTGACTGGAGAACTTTTTTTTACAACAAATCTGTACAAGAAATGTATGACATCTTTTGTGAGAAATATGGGAAGATAGTAGATTGCTGCATATTTTTCACCAAAGTAGGTGTATTTCATGCCAGAGAGAAATGGTTCGCTAATGAGTGTAAAAGAGCTTAGGAATGGAGAGACAAATGCTGGAAAAGGTATAGGAGGAGAAAAAACATAAATGCCTGGCAAACCTACAAAGGAGCAAGAAATGACTAAGTAAAAGAAAGGAGGCAAAGAGAGACTATCAGAGGGACATCATCAGGAAGGCTAAAGAAAATCCCAAGCTTTTCCACAGCTTTATCAGAGGAAAACTGAAGGTAAAAGAACAGGTTTTAAGGCTTAAGAGAGCGGATGGAAGCATCACTGAGATGGATGAAGAGATCTGCAAAGAATTGAACAAGGAGTTTCAGTCAGTATTTACAGTAGAAAATACCCCACCCCCTCAGATTGCAGAGATATAAGCTCAAGGGCCGGTATTAAAGAACATCAACCTTACAGCCACAGAGGTATGCAAAGCGCTGATGGAGTTAGTTGTTCATAAAGCTACAGGTCCTGATGACGTATCCCCTCATGTACTTAAAAAATGCGCAAACTCAATATCAGTGGCACTTAGTATCATATTTAAAAAGTCACTGGAGTTAGGAGAAATTCCAAGATGCTGGAAACAAGCAAATGTGATACCTATCTTCAAAAAGGGAAGGAGGGATACGACTCTGAACTATAGACCAGCTTCCTTGACCAGCATAGTTTGCAAAGTTATGGAGAAACTACTAAGGAAGCATATCTCTCTTCACTTGGAATCCTTTAACTTTTTGTCAGTGAGGCAACATGGCTTCAGAGAAAGTAGATCAACAGTAACAAACTTATTAAAATTTTATGATGAGGTAAGCCGAATCTTACAGGAAAGAGAGGGCTGGGCAGACTGCATATTCCTAGACTTCCAGAAAGCGTTTGACACTGTTCCACATGGGAGACTTATTAATAAGCTGCAAGCAATGGCTAGAATAGGTGGAAATATCTTGAAATGGATAAAAACTTACTCAGAAGGAAGGGAACAGAGGGTTAGAGTAAGACACTCAGTGTCTGAATGGAGAAGAGTTAGTAGTGGAGTTGCACAGGGTTCAGCTTTAGGGCCACTTTTGTTCCTTGTATATGTAAATGACCTACCAGAGTCTGTAAATTCAATCATGAATATGTTTGCAGATGATGCAAAGATTGTGAAGAAAGTAAAAGACGAGAACAATGATAGAGAACTTCAAGAAGATCTAAATAGTCTGCATGAGTGGTCAGAAAAGTGGCTAATGAAATTCAATACCTCAAAATGTAAGGTAATGAGAATGGGTACAAGTGCAAGAAGGCCCAAGCTTGACTACTCGGTGGCTGGAGTACAACTTCAAGAGACAGAAAATGAGAGAGATCTAGGAGTAAACATGCTAGCAGATTTATCTCCAGAAATACATATAAATGGCATAGTACGGGCAGCATATGCATTCTTATCAAATGTAAGGGTAGCCTTCAGGCACATGGACAAGGAAATGTTCAGAAATATTTATGTAACCTATGTGAGGCCAAAACTCGAATATGCAGCCCCCTTTTGGAATCCGCACTTGAAAAAGCACATAGCTAAGCTTGAAAAAGTTCAAAGACATGCCACGAAACTGGTGCCATAAATACGCAATCTCAGTTGTGATGAGAGGCTGAGGGAATTAGACTTACCATCACTCGAAGCTAGAAGATTGAGGGGGGATATGGTGACATTCTTTAAATTCCTTCATGGTTATGATAGAGTAGATAGGGATCGATATTTTGATATGGCAGGGTCTAGAACTAGAGGTCATAGTTTGAAGCTTCGTAAGAAAACTTCTTTGCAGGATGTAAGGAAATACTTTTTCAGTGTAAGAGTAGTTGATAATTGGAATTGGCTAAGCGAGGAGGTAGTTAATGCTATCTCAATCCATAGTTTTAAGGACAGGTATGATAAGTATCACTAAGTACACCGATCAGGAGACGGGAAGATACGAGCTTTGGGCTCTCTCCCGTTCTTATCAAATGTAAGGGTAGCCTTCAGGCACATGGACAAGGAAATGTTCAGATATATTTATGTAACCTATGTGAGGCCAAAACTCGAATATGCAGCCCCCTTTTGGAATCCGCACTTGAAAAAACACATAGCTAAGCTTGAAAAAGTTCAAAGACATGCCACGAAACTGGTGCCATAAATACGCAATCTCAGTTATGATGAGAGGCTGAGGGAATTAGACTTACCATCACTCGAAGCTAGAAGAGTGAGGGGGGATATGGTGACAGTCTTTAAATTCCTTCATGGTTATGATAGAGTGGATAGGGATCGATATTTTGATATGGCTGGCTCTAGAACTAGAGGTCATAGTTTGAAGCTTCGTAAGAAAACTTCTTTGCAGGATGTAAGGAAATACTTTTTCAGTGTAAGAGTAGTTGATAATTGGAATTGGCTAAGCGAGGAGGTAGTTAATGCTATCTCAATCCATAGTTTTAAGGACAGGTATGATAAGCATCACTAAGTCTAAAATGGAACCGATCAGGAGACGGGAAGATACGAGCTTTGGGCTCTTTCCCGTAAACACAATTAGGTAATCTCACACACACACACACACACACACACACACACACACACACACACACACACACACACACACACATATATATATATATATATATATATATATATATATATATATATATATATATATATATATATATATATATATATATATATATGAGCGGGATGCCTTTCTGTTTCTCCAGGCATGGCACCAGCACAAAATTGGGCTGTTTTGTCCCATAATGGCTACATTACATTCAAGTAATCACAACGTAGTCTCTATTTTTATGCAAGTCACATTGATAAAACAAAAAGATACTAGCACATATTAAAAATTTTCAGTTTTTTTCAGCTGATTCTGACGGTTACATAGAACCATTTGCACTTGAGAACCCAGAGAATCTAGTTTCTAAAAATATTGTTAACTGTAATCTTGCAAAATTGTCCTACTGACATTTTATATTTTCTCGGTCCCGTGTCCAAGAGAGATCCTGAACTTTTGAACTCCGGTAATTATCCTTATGTATTAATTTTTTCTATATGTGTCTTACAGTTTATTAACATAATCTTGTTCGTGTAGATCTGATTAATTTATTATTTTCCCAATTAAATGAAAAATTAGTTTAGCGGTAGGGCGCATGAGTCGGAAAGTGACAAGCCTGACAAACGCGGGTTCGATCCCTCCTTGTGACATTAGGAAGGACATTCAGCCTTCATCCCCCAGCTCCATCCTGTCTTTCCACCTCCATGCGAATGGGGTTTAACAACAACCAACAACACACTAACGGTGACCGAATGAGAATTTAAATATTTGAGTCCCACTCCAAGATAAGGCTTGGACTTATCCATTATATTAATTATAATATTAAATTATACCATTATCACATTGATACAAATTAATATTAAGAGTTATTTCAGTTTATTTGCGTCTACTAAATGTTGAAATGAATTAAAGAAGAGACGGTTATATCTGTGCCTATGAAATCTCGTATATGCATAGTATCCTTCAAAATATTATAACTTATTGTTACCACAGTACTACATGCTGTATTAGATATTATTTTATTTTATTTTAATCCTCTAAAATCTAAATGTTGAGTATAAGTTAAGAAAAAGATTTATTTATTTTTTTAATCTCCCGCCCCCCTCTCAGACCCCCCGAAAAGTTGAGTCTTTAGTTTCTCACTCGACAGATGGCAGCAGAGCCACCATGGCGGATGACCAGGTATGCATCAAAACAACCTCTATTTTCATGCTCGCATCTCTTGTTCCGTATGGATGGTGATGTCCATTTACCAATGACTGGCACTATTGGCTCTTGGTCTATTCTAGAAAGGGGTGCCATTTTGCCTTTAGAGATTTTGAATGCCAAAATGACACGAAGGAATTCTGGCGGTTCTCGTCTACTTCATACCAGTTTTGAGTTTCGTTTTTGTGTATGCTGATATTGCGCCCTTATTATTTATGGACGATGATATGCATTTCCTGATTATTGACATGATTGACACGGCCTAAATTTTAAAAAGCGGAATTTTACAACCTTCAGTGAATGCCAGTATGCCATTGGAAGGGAAAACTCGTGCTAATATTCGTCTATGAAGATCGGTAATTTCGTCTTGGGGTCATACAAAAATTGCGCTTTTATTACGCTCAGAAGACGAGAAGTCACGAGATTCCTTTACGGAGTAACAGTACGGATGCCTTTGACTCTGTTTCAGAAAAGGAATGTCTGAATACCTCAGGAGAATGGGGGGGGGGAGTGTTCAAAATGGGAGGGAAGAGGAGTTGCTTTTCTATTCAACTTACATTCCATAAATTCGACTTAGTTTATCCAATATCTCGCTCTTGTATAGTCTTGATGAAAATATTACTTAACTATTTAATGGCACTATTGCCTTTTCCTAAGCTTTGAATAAAGGAATGCCACTCCTTATTGAGAATGGGGAGGGGTCAATTTTGTCAAAATGAGAGGAAGAACTTGTGATTTTTTTCCCAGGTACAGCAGTGAGTTCCAGACTTTGTCAAGCTATATGCAAAAATTTTATTCAATTAAAATATCGTAAATGAAGTTGACACCATATATATCAGATCCCCTCAGCCAACTGAATCATTAAAATTGTATTTTTACATTAAAACTGCTTGAGTTAAATTAGGTTAGGCTGAGTTTGATGTCTTGCCAAATAATACATGACTTGGAATCATTTATAAATCACAGTATTATGCTCATATTGGAAAGCTAATTAAAATTACTGTTCTATGAAAGTATCATGGTACTATTACATTGGTCAAGTTAGGTTTTGATAAAATATGTGTGTAAATCGTAATTAGTTAGAAAAGCTCAAATAGCCTCATCTTTGGGAGTGATGTAATTGTAATTCATCCCTTCAGGCTCGTCATCAGGCAACAGGTGCATTGTCTAAGATAAAACGATGATAAGGCAACTGTGTTTAAGCGTTTATTTATGTTTTCCTAAACACATCTAGTGCTAGAATTAATATTGGTAAATGTTTACTTTCACTCTCCCAACGAGTGAAATGGAAGTTAAAGACAATGAAAATAGACTGAATCTAAAAAAAAAAAAAAGTAATAGCAATAATTTAAATTACCAATTTGTTTCTTAGTGGAGTGATGTAATATAACTAACTAAATTAAACTAGCCAAATATTATAAAATAGAGTGCTTCATGAGATTTGTTTCTATCTGAGGGTGTGAAAGTAAACATACACCATAATGTCACCAGCTGAACTTATATACATTAATCACCAACCGAAGGATGGAAAAGCACAAATCCATAATGACAGCATTTAATGCAAGTAATAATAATATATCCCACTAGATAATGGGACATTCCCTCTCAATTTAATAATAATAATAATAATTTAAGATCTTACCTAGTTCCCAGACTCCTGGCCTGTAAGATGTTTCCATTGAAAACCAGTAAATATTCAAGATATCTCAATGTGGTAAGCTTATATAGGACGCTGAACCTTGTCAAGAAGAGTAAGTCAGGTTACTCATATTCACAAGGCAAATCCCTTAACCTAACCTAATCCAGTTCAAACTAACCTCACAATTTTGGGGGTTATTTAGCCACATGGGGCCCTGGGGTTACTCAGCTTTAGATTATTCAGGACCTCTTACTGCACATGCCAGAATTTCCTTATACTCACTCACGTTTGCATTTGTTTATTTCTTTTACACATTTAAATTTTCTTTTTACACACATGTGCACGTTTTTTCTGGTACATGCATGCATCACACAAATTTACATATTCGCCTATTACATTAAAGAATGCATGCTTATTTCATGTAGAAGCAAACACAGTTTTTGTACCCTGCCTGCTTAGGGCATAATAAAGAGATAGAGACGCTAACATAACAAGGGTAAGGAGAATATAGATATTGTCGTATATTTTCTATTTGTTTTTCCCTCAGCTTTTCCTTAATTGAGCCTTTGGAGAAGTTTTGCAAGATTTTGGAGTATGTTACCAATGCTCTTTACCAGTATAACAAGTTCGTATCTGAGTTCATGATGTATTTATCACCTTAATATTAAATTTAAGGGGAAAAAATGCTCTTTAAACATTAAGACTTAGTTTTGCTTACCTTTTTATGTATCACTGTTAATCCCAATTCGAATGGGAGTGGATACATGCAGGTTGAAGCTGGGGAATTAAGGCTGGTGCCATCCTAACGGCATGTGGTGGACTCAAACATGGGATTGTCATTTATCGAGTCGAGTTCTGTAACCAATGTGCACTGAAATTAAAATATTCTTTTCAAGATCATACTAATATCTTTTGTAATATCTCCCCCCCCCCCAAAAAAAAAAAGATGCAGAATTAACTATTTTAAAATTAGTAATCTTTCAGTTTTTCCAATTATAATTTATATTAATTATTTTAGTAGTTTTTAATTACTGTGGTCTAGTACCAACCTTTAAGATTCATATTAAAAATTTTGTGGCATTTCTAGGTAGGGAGAGTTGTAAAGTTAGTCAACTTTACTGAAGCCTCCATTGAGTTCTTGAGAATATCAACCATTTACACCAGAGAACAACACATTTTTTGCATCGGTGTTATCAATCAGGTTTCCTTGAAAAAGTGTAAATGGTCCCACGAGAAATATTGATAATAATATAACATGGAATTATTGATTATAGAGAATTTTATTTGCCAAGTGTTATTTGAACACTGACAAGTACTTTTACATTCTAGATACTTATTCTTTTTATGAAACTTTCAGCTTTCTGATCATGCTACAGTTTGATATTTTTATGCAGGGGTTTTCTGTAGACAAATTTATGGCATGGGTGTTTACAGTTTAGAAAGACTGCCATAGGGCAGGGATGTCACGGCACCATAGCTTCCCTACAAGAACTGCAAGGGGAATAATTACATTTTATCACGTTTTCAATGGCCAGTAGCATTACATGTGAGAGAGGTAGATTTATCTTGATGTTTATGGACAAAAATGGATGCAGAAATAACAAAATGTATGTACAAGTACAGTATACCCTCATGACCTTGTATCATTTCAGTTTACGTTATTTTCGACTTTACATCTGGTTTGGTGAACAATGGAATAATTTTATTTTACTGATGTCAGTTTTTGCAACTCTACGTTAGTTAGCAAAAGATATTAAAAACTCTTATGACTAAAACTTACTTGAATACCTATTCTATAGGGAAAAATCACATAATTGTCAGTAGTCATTTAAAAGCTTAAATATTTTAAAATTATTGTGAAAAGCATGTATAGTATGTCTTCTTCAGTACGAAACAATGCAGTTTGTAATGTATGTGATTGGAAATAATAAAAATTGGAAGCAAAATCAAATGCTTTTTCCTAAAAGTAACATAGGCCTAATATAGACTAGCTTAAGTTTAAGTACATCATAGACCTAATATAGGTTATGTGTAAGTAGATCTATCTTAACTAGGCATGATGTTTGTGTATAGGAGTTTGGGATTAGACCAAGGGAAATTTAACATCAAGCTGTTCATGTCAGTTCTATTTAAGTCCAAAAGACTTTCACATGTAGTACCGCAATAAGCAGCTGGTGCCATGGGCCAAGCTACTACTGTAAAAAAAGTTATATATATATATATATATATATATATATATATAATATATATATATATATATATATATATATATATATATATATATATTGTGAACCCTCGCTATATCGCGGTTCACCTTTCGCGAATTCAGTGCATCACAGTATTGTTTTGGCGAGCTTTTTTTTTTTTCTGGGTATATGTGAGAATCCACGATATATGGAAATATTAAAATTTTATTATTCTATTGAAATTGTTTTTTTTTATTATTTTATTGATAAAAAAAAAGTATTTTCCATCCTAAGAATAAAAAAATAGTAAAAAACATAAATTTAAACATGTAACTCTGCACCATAGAAAGTACAATACCGGTATCAACGTTTCGGAAAACGCAAAGGGTCGCACCTACGTGAGCTAGCACATATTAAAATTTCCATTATTTTAATTATTTTATTGATAAAAGAGTATTTTCTAGCCTAAGAATAATGAAACATTAAATAATAGTATAAAACATATATAAACATGTAACTCACAGTATTGCACCATGTAAAATACTGTACGATAGCGTACAATGTATTGGCGTCTTGGAAAACGCAAAAGGTCCCACCTACGTGAGATAGTACATGGGATGCTATTGGCTGATGGGTGGGAGACGACAAATCACAGAATTGTTTTTCTGTATGTTCTGTATCATGGGGTCTAATTGGCTTTTTGATTGAAGCTTCATTCTCCCAGCGTCTTCCATTGTCTCGCCTCACCCGTTCAGTCTACTCACGTGTGCGCCATTCCCGTTGTGCTTGTGATTTTGTGAATTTTTCGTATTTCAACCTCTGCAGTACCTCCCAAGCGTCCTTCATCTTCTACGGCTTCTGGTAGTAAGCCTAAGTGGCAAAGGAAAATGTTGACCATAGCAGAAAAGGTAAAACTGTTAGATATGCTGAAGGAAGTAAGAAGGTTCGTGGATGTCAGCCGCCATTTCCGGATCAACGAATCTACTGTTCGATGCATCAAAAAGGACGAGGCAAATATCAGGAAAACAGCGACTATTTGTTTTAGTAAACAGCGAAGAGGGTCATAACCCCCGTAATAAGAAAATAGTGCGGATGGAATCTGCTTTGGCCCTGTGGATTGCTGATTGCAGGAAGAAGAATATCAGCTTAGACACGAGTATCATACAAACAAAGGCGAAGAAGCTGTGTGAGACATTCGCTGCATACGAACCTGACGGCGACAGTGGCAACCGTGAGGAGGAGGAGAAAAGAAAAAATCGAAGACCCACAACCAAGACCCTCCAGCGATTCTCCACTGAGGACACCATCGTTCATTCGCACTGAAGGCGTACTGGCCTAACTGCACGATTGCTACCTGCCTTCAAAATATTCAGAATGCACTCAAAGAGATGAGCCGGCCACAGTCAATGCCAGCTGGAAGAAGTTGTGACCCGAAGTCATCTATGACTACAAAGGATTCGCTCCTGATGAAGTGCATAACTCGGCAATTGAGAAAGCTGTGAAGTTGGCTGCATTGCTAGGAGGAGAAGACTTTAAAGTTTTGACTCACAAAGACTTCAGTGAATTGATCGACTGCCACTCGCAGCCGTTGAGTGATGAAAACTTGGAGGAAATGACAAAATCAGCGAGTGAAGAAGAGGAAGAACAACAACAGGAAGCGCATGAGGAAGTCGAAGAACCTGGCCTTACACTCGAACGTCTGGCAGCCATTTATAAACATGCGAAAGAACAACAACTGTCGCAGGAGCAAGACGATTATATGGTTCGTTCGGTGACCTTCTGCAATATTATCAATGATGCCATGACTCCTTACGAGACCATCTTCGCACAAATGAAGAAACAGTGACAGCATCTCCCCATTACCATGTTCTTCTCTCGCAAAAAGCAGCCGTACAGCTGTCATTGACTGTAGAGTATGTACACGTCATCATCACCTCATTCACAGTAAGCTTACCTATCACGTTCATATAAATTTACGCTTGCATGCTGTTATTAATAAAGTAAAGGGTGGTTTGTTAATAGTGCAGTGAGGGTTTATATAGTAAAGGTAAAAATAAATGTAAAATACCTATGTATATATTGTGCTCCTACTTCGCTGATTTTCACCTATCGTGGTCGATCCCGGAATTGAACTCCCGCGATAAACAAGGGAGCACTGTGTATATATATATATATATATATATATATATATATATATATATATATATATATATATATATATATATATATATATATATATATATATATATATATATATATATATATATATATATATATATATATATATATATATATATATATATATATATAGTTGACTGATTTGTATAGAAGAATAGATAAGTAAAAGAACTGTGTTGTTAATCTTTAGGAGAGGGAAATGTTCTCAGAAGTGGTGTAGCCTGGGTTGAAAGTGTACTGAGTAATTATTTTATTTTTAGGAGGTGGGGAAGCTAGAGTTGTTATGTAAACAACTCCATGAAGCAAGTGATGGCGTTAGAAGGCAAGAGGCGGAAAAAGCTCTGGTGGAGTTTCAGTCTGGCCGAAGCGCAGCCACTCTCACCCAGTGCCAGTTGTTACTGGATCGGGCGCAGTCGTCTTACTCGCAGTACCTTGCAGCTACAACCCTAACAAAGCTCGTATCAAGAAATCCTTGTACTCTCTCACTCCAACAGAGAATTGACATACGTAAGTACCGGACAATGCCTCAGAAAAATAATGATGCATAATGCTATGTACCGGGTGTAGCCACCTTGGCTGAGCAGTAATGCTGGTGAATTTAATTCATCAGGTCAAGGTTTCTCGGCCCGTCACAGTCTTAGGTTAGAAAGGGCATTCACTCAGGGTAAGAGTCACTTTCCAAAACCAAGTCCTTAGTAGAATAGGGAGTCTGTGACGTAAAGCTGATTACATCACAATGCCCTGTACCGGATAATTAGTTATATTCTGCTTTATCCATATTTACTTCCCCATCTTCAGTCATCTAACAAATTATAAAACTTGTATGCACTGAAAATACTGTACACGTTACCCATGTCAAGGATTTTTGCCCTGAGACTTTTGAGAGTACATATGCTAGAGTGAGAGCCCTGGTCAGTCTTGGCTAGCAGCATAAAGTGTGACATCAGAATGTGTGTACTCTGAATTCTCAGAATCAAATCTCTTTGTTGGGTAATGTGTATTAATTTTCCATGTTGAATACTCTGCTAAAATGCGGAAATTTTTTGCTCTCTTTTGCTTAAACAAAGAACTTATGTAATTATTAGACATTCCTAAAAAAGAAAAATGAATTATATATTTTAGAGTTGCATTTCCTCTGTTCCTTAACCCCTTTTCTTTAAAGAGTGAATCTTTTTGCCTTTAACTTCATCACCACTAACTACAGAAAATCAATCACCTGAAAAAGTGTCAAGAGTACAGCTTATATCAATATCATATTTGGTTTATAATTGAAATCAATACTGCCATCACCTTGAAATTTAATTTCACAATGAATTGATAAAATACTTCATCAATCTTTAATTGAATATCCAAATTTATTTACTGAATATCATTGTCTTGATAACTGGAATTAGTAATACAGTATTCATAAAATGAAGTTTTAACACCTGTTTTCTGTACATAGGTAACTATGTATTGAATTACTTAGCAACACGCCCAAAGCTGGTACACTACGTGACACAAGGCTTGGTGGTGCTCTTTGGACGTATCACCAAATTAGGATGGTTTGACGGTTTAGATAAAGAAGAATGGGCATTCAGAAATGTCGTTGGAGATGTATCGCAGTTTCTTCAAGTATGCGTAATTCACTCTCTCTTAGTTTTCTGTTTTCGTATTCTACATACTTCACTGTATATTAATATTTTGCTTTATTTTTTTAATTTTTTGATGAAGCCTCGGACATGCATTTCCCTTATCAGTGCTCAAGCTGGAGAAGATAAAATTCAATTATGATTATATGCTGAATTATATTTGAATATGTTGTCATTACTCTTTTTCTTTGCTTTTTTAAGGGGTCAGTCGATCACTGTGTCATTGGAGTGCAACTATTGGCCCAGCTGACAGCTGAGATGAATCAAATATCTGAATCGGACGCCAACAAATCCTTAATGAAGCATCGGAAAATAGCCAGCTCTTTCCGGGACACACAGTTGTACGATATCTTCCAGCTTTCTTGCACACTCCTCAGAACTGCTTTAGAATCTTCTAAGACGCTCAACTTCAGTGATGAGAGCCAACACGGTTTAATGACCAACTTACTCCGTTTAGGTGGGATATGATGCATTTTAAATTTGTGTTGGTTTGTTTTTGAGGTGATTACCTGTTACTTATTCAAATATATTTGTATGCCTTGGGAATTTTGATTCGTAAGATGTATTGAGAACAACTTGCACACTATATTATGTCAGGTTCAGAGGGAAGGAAGCTTTTTATACCCATAACCCAAAGTAATATGTATTGCAATATATAAATGCAGTACATGTTTATTTGTGATGTTTATCTTAAAAATATGTAAGGAGTACTACTATTTGTCCATATGTGATGTTTATTCTTGATCTGCTTCAGCTGTGATTTTAGTAATTACTAAATACTTTAATCAGATAATTTGACAGTGTAATCTCTCGTGAAATTGAACCTGAAGTGCAGTATGTAAATCCAGATTGGTGAATAATGTACCATAAAGTAATTTTTTTCTTCGCAATTGCTTATCTTTGCGATTTTTCAGCTCTGAATTGTTTAACGTTTGATTTCATCGGTACGTCGGTGGATGAAAGTAGCGATGATTTAGGTACTGTCCAGATTCCCACATCATGGAGACCAGCTTTCTTAGACTTTTCCACTGTACAGCTGTTTTTTGATCTGTATGCATCATTACCTACATCTCTTTCACCCGTGGTATGTGATTATTCATTTTTTTTTTATGTAATTCTCTGTCTTCCAGATTCGTTGTTATATATATAATATATATATATATATATATTATTTGTGCAAGAGGACAGACAGTTTTTCACTTGAAATGGACAGCATTCATGAATATTTCCGCCATAAACCCCGCGAATCTGATAATGTACATAAATATTTGCCAAGTTGATAGGGACAATATACAAAGAAATCCACTACCAACTTTCTCCACTAGTTACTTTGGCAAATTCTTGATATGCAGATTGTTTTGGGAGTTAAATTGGAATACCATGGTTGGTATTCAGGTGCTATGTGCACTGTGCAAATGAAGCATACTTACAACTTAAAGATAAATAATGATTGAGAAATACATACATTTTCTCTCAAATTATAATGATAGGTCTTTCTCTCAATCTTACTTTGCATTTTCTTCTCTCTCCTGGGTTGGGGGACTAAAATACTGCTTTTGTATTCTTCTACATGTAATACTCGCCCAGTTTGGACTTACGTATTACTTGCACAAAAATAGAGTTCACAAAAGAAGAGCTTGCTTGCTTCTTGCTTCTAGTCTGAAAATAGTCATCCATGATGAGGGTAGAGAATAAAATTTTGCAAATCTCTTCCCTCCATATCATAAAAGCTGACTAAAAGGGACATGGGAGCAGAAGGCTGATAAGCTCAATGAATATATATATTCCTCGCCACAAAACAACTCAGATGAGGTAAAAATGGGCAAAGTACGCCAGAGCACTGCATCACTTTTCTGGTATCTGTGAGATATTACATCATGTAATGATAACACATTAAAATATGTACTACTGTGCTTGAATTTTCCTCATAACAGTGTTAGGACATACTAAAGGAAGAGTAGTTAAATTTAATATATTTGACATTTTGTGTATGCTTATTTGATACATTTCACAGCTCATCTTTTTGTTGTTTTACAGGCATTATCATGTTTGGTCCAGATAGCCTCTGTGAGGCGAACTTTATTCAGTAACGAGGAGCGTGCCAAGTTCCTTTCCCAACTAGTCAATGGGGTTCGAAAAATACTGCAAAATCCTCAGGTTTGTTCCTCTCTGGTTAGTTCTGTGTGTGTGCGGAACTTCCTAATAATGATAATGATAACAATGATAATGATTCTTATGATTATAATGTTGTTGACTGCAAGTTTGTATATCTATTAATCCCTGTTTGAATGGTTGTGGACACAAACAGGTTTTCTGTGCCATATTTTACAATGAAGTATGGTATATTCACTTTAGAAGTGCAGGCCTAGTGTGAAATTATTTTTGACTGATAAAAACAAACCCATTTAGCACATCAGAATAGGTTTCCTTTTAGTCATCGATAATGATTCTACATAGGATATTTTTTTTTTATTTTCAGGGACTGAGTGACCCTTCCAACTATCACGAATTTTGCAGACTTTTGCTCAGGTTAAAAAGTAATTACCAGTTGGGAGAATTGGTAACTGTAGAACATTATCCTGATGCTATTCAGCTCATAGCAAAGTTTACTGTTGAGTCCCTGAACATGTGGCAGTTTGCTCCTAATAGTGTACATTACTTACTCTCCCTATGGCAGCGCATGGTTGGCTCTGTCCCCTACATGAAGGTATGTTGAAATGAATAAAGTAGTCACACCTAATACTGTTAATATAAGATAAATGAATAAATTAAGATTTGACTGATTGGGAATGGAGGCAACAAAAAAGAACTGATTTAGTGCACAGTCTTTCTTAGGAAAATTCAACTGGTAATTTTAAAAGTTGACCCCTTTCATATATAGAATGATTTTGCCAGTTGATCTCTGTATTCTCAGAAGAGATGAGCGTCAAATAAATGGATGCATTTATGTAACTGATCATGTATATATCAGGTTCCTGGCATAAAGAAATGGAGGTATTGATGTAACTGATATATATCTGGTTCTATTAGTAACGTTTGTTGAGACTGTGCCATGCAGTTTCATCTCTATATTTTGTAATTCTTTGAAATTTTATTTTAGGCCACTGAACCACATCTACTAGAGACCTATACGCCGGAAGTTGTACGTGCCTATGTTTCCTCTCGATTAGAAAGCGTGAGTGTGGTCCTTCGGGATGGCTTGGATGATCCTCTCGATGATGTGACGGTTATACAACAGCAACTAGATCAGGTACTAAACAGTTTAATATACTTTCTTTTGGATGTTTTTTTGTAGAATATAACTTTATTGTTGATTGTTGATAATTTAAGAGAAATTATACACTATCATATTGTTTATGCTACGGTGATGTAGTGGATAGGATACTCACCTCGGGAGGTGACAAACCTCGACCGAACCCTCTGTGGGACGTTAGGAAGAGCATCCAGCCTTGATTCCCCTGCTCCAATTTCAAGATATAATCCCAAGTTGATGATGCAAAAGAATCCCACACTTATTCTTTGTATGTCTTAAAAGCTTAATGAAATTTAATTTACCATGAAACCATATTTCACTGAAGCCAGCAAGGTGGCTTCAACTGAAGCAAAAGAGGAAATCTAATATGCATATCCCGTCTATCTCCCAGTATGTGACTGGAAAATAATGGGGGAGGAAGGGATTGGCAGTAACTCGCACCCCACCCGTATTTCTCCTTGTGACTGGTCATAAAGCGTATACCATAAACACCTGCGATTGAAGTCTCAGTGATAGAGTGAGAGTCGGGAAGTAACTAGTGCAGATTTGATCTCACTGCGGGATGTTAGGAAGGGTATCCAGCCTTAATCCTCTATCTGCAACATGGCTTTGTCCACCCCCATATGAATGGGGACTAATTGTGACCTAGATATGATGAACGAAGGAAAATATCTTCTGAAATAACTGATCTGAGAAGGTCATTAGAGTAGACTCTTTTACCTCAGATTGTTAGTAGAAGTTAAAATAGCTGACTTGAAAGGTAAACTGCATATCAGTATTTTGTTTAACTGCAAAAGAACTGAAAGAATGATGAGGAAGGCAAAGTATTATTAAGCCCTTCTACCTTGCCCTTTCTTCTCTATTGCAGTTTAGGCCACCCAGCTTCATTTGATAAGGAATCATATTAAGAGTTTACTAGTTGTAGCATTTTCTACAGGGGTGTGTGTGTGTGTGTGTTTTTTTTTTTTTTTTTTAATAAGCAACTTGTTATTGCAAAACAAATAGATCCTTGTCTCTTTGTAAAAGGAAAATACAAAGGAAAGAGTTCCCCTGCCTCTGCCCCATTTAGTCGACTTTAACAAGCATGACATCTGTTGCTTTATGTGGTAAACTTACTTCTTGTTGATGTAAATGAGTTTATTGTCTGAACTTCCTTTTGCAGTTATCCACTATTGGTAGATGTGAATATGCAAAAACTTGCGCTCTGCTGGTCCAACTCTTTGAGCAAACAGCCCAGCGATATCAAGAACTCATCTCTGCCAGAATGAATAATCGTTCTCAGCAGCATTCCATTGAAGAAATTGCCGTGTTAGAAGGTAAAGCTTCATTCTATACGTTTAACCCACATGATGAGGGGTGAAAGATTCCACCCTTGTATTTACTGTGTTTCTGGTTACTGTTAAAAGAATTATCCTTGATGATAGAGGAAGTCAAAGTACATCATTATTACATGTGATATCGAAGATTGTGCTTCATGTAATGGTGAGATATTTGTAGGACATGCTACAATAAACATTCTATTAATTTTTACTGTATTTTAATTTAAGGTCAGCTGACTTGGTTGGTGTACATGATTGGCTCCGCCATTGGGGGTCGTGTTTCTTTCAATACTAGCGATGATCATGACGCCATGGATGGAGAACTAGTTTGCAGGTAGGAATACATATGATCACTTTTGTCAAATCTACCAATGATAATTATGCAATATTCTTGTGCAGGGTGCAATGAAGTCCTGCATCTGCCCCTTTTCTTCATTTTTATAGCAGTAGAATAGAATTAGGAATCTTTCAAGTGGAGGAATGTAATGAAACTTAACTTATCTTGTAGTTGTAATTCATATATATATATATATATATATATATATATATATATATATATATATATATATATATATATATATATATATATATATATATATATATATATATATATATATAATATATATACATACATATATACATATATATATATATATATATAATATATATACATACATATATACAGTTGTTTTTTTTTTTATCTTCAGAGTATTGCAGCTAATGAACCTGACTGATTCCTGCCTGCCGCAAGGTGGCTGTGAACGTTTAGAAGTGGCCACCATATCTTTTTTTGAACAGTTTAGAAAAATATATGTGGGTGATCAAGTACACAAAACTTCTAAGTTTTACAGAAGATTATCAGAAATTCTCGGACTCAATGACGAGTCAATGGTTTTAGCAGTTTTTGTTAGGAAAATGTAAGTATATTTTCTTCATGTTATATTTTTGCTTTAGTGATAATAATAGTAAAGCAGTAATAGTTGTGTCTTTAGCTTAGAACGTCAAAAGTTCATAAGGTGGAACCACATTTAGTAACTCAATACTTATGAAGCCTTGCTTTTCACCTAGAAACTCCTGAGTTTTTTCATGTGAGCTTGTAGGAACAGGCGTTTTTACCTAGATTGAAGCCCAACCTCATGAAATACTCATACCTATGGCCCCCATTACACATCTGGTTGCTACAAAACCTGTGATGATTGGAGTGAGAATGCCCATGGCATGATAAGCCTGCTACCTTTCCTTTTCTTCAGTTGTAGCCACCCTGCTGCTTTACCAGGCTAGTATGTCTTGTTGAAAAATGAATTCTTTTTAATATGCTTTTTTTTTTAATTTATAAACAGAATCACTAATCTGAAGTACTGGGGCCACTGTGAACAAATATTAACACGTACCTTAACGTTGTTGTCGGATTTGTCCATCAGCTACAATAGTGTCCGCAAACTGGTGAAATTGGAAGAAGTGCAATTTATGCTCAATAATCATACAGTAAGTTGGTTTGTATATATGTGATTTCTAGTTTATCTATGATCGTTAGAGCAATAGCTTTATTAACCATCGTTTGACTAATATAAGTTGTGTTTGCTAGATATTTTGATTGAAAAATTAATTTAACTAGGAAGTAGTTCCGTTTTGTGCGTTCACTGAAGTCGGTAAGTAAACCTACTGTCAGCCACTGAGTGACAACACACAGTTGCATGCTTGGTCTCCAGACATCCATCCTTAGGAATCCTCCCATGCCTGTGAGGATAAAGCCCACCATGCTTGGCTGTGATGTGAGCACCGCCAGGCCTTTCAAAGTATTTAAAGAATCTAGATGACTTCATCTCTGATGCCTGTCCAGGATGTATCACTTCACCTAACACTATCAATCCTAATGGAAGATTGCACTGTATACAACCACATATGCCATCAACACAAACAACATTGTCATCTCTTCGCCCTCGACCACCCCAAACCAGCCTCTGCAATCATATCTATACCCATTTAACTTACTATTCCATCCTGTCGCAACACAGCTGCATGAACAGCCTCCTGATTTCCATCATTCCGAAGTCTCCCTTTCCGGGCTGTGATTCGGGGACCTCCTAGCCTTTCTAAGCTATCAGAAGAGGCTTGATGACTCTGTTGATGATGCTTGTCTAAGATGTAATGTGCCATCTCATACTGTCAAAGACATTATGGAAGACTGCATCACATACTACCACATGCACTAGCAACGCAACATACACTCCTTTGGGAGCTCTGTGGGAAAGCCTGTGATTAGTTTTGGCCTTCCTCAAGGACCTGGGAAAGTTTGGCCAACCTTCTTAGGAATACGCAACAATTTAAGCTCATTCTGTGGAATAAGTGGGAGAATACCAACATAAAGAGGAAACCTTTTTGGATGTCTCACCATTGCAGTAAAAAGTGCACAACTCCGCTTAATGAGATCTAGAATACAACCTTCAAAATCAAACGTATGGTTTCATGTAACTTAATACAATATATGCTGCAATCATAGCTTTTGCGTATGGAAGATCGGCAGCACCAGCTTTTATTCTACTCATCTGGAATTTGACCTTCAGAACAATAGCCACTAGAACCTGCCATGCTGATATTCGAGGAGGATTTTGATTGTAATTACAATGATATATACCATAAGAAATACTCAATGCAATCTGCCTTCTCTTCCATATGTCTGAAATGACCTGTACTACATGTTCAATAATCTTAAAAATAAGTTCAGTGTGGCATATCCTACTGAAGACAGCAGGGTTGGTTGGTCAAGAATGAATAAAACTGGAGATTTAGCAAGGTTTTTTGTACTTTGCTCTTCCTCTCTCTATCAACTGTTTAGTTGCAAGGAAAACAAAATTCAAGTATGAAGGATCTTAGTTAATCCATATAAGAATCAGAGAATATGGGTTCACAATATTTTCTTTTTTTTTACCAATAGGGAAACAAAGAAGAAATAACAGCTATGCATATCATTGATAGTTATCTTGCCCTGACTATAGGTAAAGCATGCATGTTCAGCAAGTTAGATATGCATATGCAACAGCTTAATGGAAATCATATGGTAAAGCTGAGAAACTATTATGTGTGAAATGATTATGCAATAATTCTCTGACATCCTCACAGAACATCATTTATGCAGCTCCTTGAAATCTCTTGTATGGCTTCTCTTTGCTGGAGTTGTTTGTGGAAAAGGAAAGCACATGCGTACTTGTGTAGTAGTCTCATTAAGTGCGGTGAATATACAGATAGATGTGTTGTGCCAGTGATGGCCCAGTATCCTCACAACTGAGCATTTCTTTATCCGGAATCATTATCAACCAGGCATTCTCAGTGTGAGATATAATACGTGGGAGCCGTGGTGGACAGAATCTAGTGAGCAATACCTCTCATCGTCAAGACTCATCTTGGGAGGAGAGAGTAGAGACATCTTTTCTTTTGGGAATCCCTGTGAATTAAACATTTTCAGTGAGTACATCATTAGCTGTGTGGTGTCAGTAGTTGATCTATATCTTCATTAGCTCGGGCATGGATAAGGGTAGATATACCCTTTCTACACAGAACAGAATGGTATTTATGGTGATAATGGTTTGTATGTTTATTTTATAATACCTAATTAAGACTTTCTTAAGAATATCCTTATTTTTCTAATCTTCGTTACAGAATTAGGCTTGACATAATTTGTTCTTTTATTTTTGTATAGAAACCTAAAAAATATTTTTGATTTGTTATTAAAATATTTAGTTTTCTCATTTTTATGATATTGCTTTATTTGCACCAAGGCATGGAAGGATAATCATTAATAATTAATTACGTTAATTATTATCCGTGAATATGACTTAACTTATGTTTTGTAAAGAAAAGAAAATGTACTTATTCCTGGTCACATCTGATGTAACAAACTAGTAATTAAGTAATTTCCAAGACAACTAAGAACAAGCATAAACATTTCTTGCTTTTTCAGAGAGAATTCAGAGTCCTAAAAGAGGGTGGCCCTCCAAATGTAAGTGAAAATCCTTTAAACTGTTATACGTTTCTGTGTAACTTTTCTCCAACACACTGTCAACAACATTCAAAAACTCTTATACTAACTGGATGCATTTCTGGTGGCTTGGTGCTTTGAAAACAATATCTGCTGTTCTCTCTTATTTGAAAGTTTATTTAATGGTTTTAGTTGTATTAGCTTGTAATTATGTTTAATATATATATATATATATATATATATATATATATATATATATATATATATATATATATATATATATATATATAGTTATTTATTTATTTATTTATTTCACTTAAAACACAGGTACTCTTTATGTATGTGTTAACAAGCCTATATACACTATATACAGTACACATGTACTTATGATGTGGAGAATGAAAATCCCTTCTAATCTCTATAATAATATATTTTGTTATGCTAATACTTACTAGAATATTTACCTGCAAATCTCTGTATTTTGTTTATAAGTGATTATTTTTGCAGAGCGAACATTTTCCCTTTCTCGGCGTGGGGGTGTCGGTTCAAGAGATGAGAAGCAGAACCTTATTTTATACGTCCTTGGGTCGCTTATTAATGGTGGAATTGGGCGAAGATGAAGAAAAGTTCACTCAGTTTATGTTACCTATCACAAGTAAGTATACTATTTTTGTATCCTGACATTTTTATTTATTTCACCAGGAGAAAAATCATATATTTTAGGTAATAAGAATATATAATTATTCTTACTACATTTGCCAAGTTCTTGTATTTTCAGAAAATAGCTTGATCAACATAAATTTATGTCATATATTCTACTGAAGCCAGCTGTCTGACCACCCTGAAGCAAAGAAAAGGAGGGAGGTAGAACTTCTTCATACTTTGCCCACCCTCACCCATACTATCCATTCAAGGGGGATGGGATTGCCACTGCTTCGCTTCCATTAAAACTTTTTGGACCTCCTTCACTGGGAATCTTATTAATGAAGAACGCACTGCATTTTGAAGGATATATTTGATATCCATGGAGGTGGAGGAGGAACACTTCTACATCTGAATATCATGTGTTTTGTCGAAGTTGACCAAAAGGAATGGAAAATAGCGTTGGTCGTCCATTCCTCCTTAATATTTTTTCGTTGCAATATAGCAACTAATAGCGTTGATGAGGATGCGCCGGGCATGATACAATGAAACCTTGCTCCAGTTTTGGGCAGCCCCTTAGGGGGTGCAAGAATACCTCCTCTGTGTTCCTTAGTGTCATAAAATTGACTAATTTGGGTGGAATGAGTGGACTGGGAATCCCTTACTTTGTTTTACCTTCCCACAGAGTCAAGAGTTTTTGGTTTTGTTTATAGCTAAATTGATTGTGTACCTTGCTGACCTCATCTTGGCAAGGGATCACATTTAGCAAAAAAATATTGAATTTCATGAAAGAATAAGAAACCTGACTTTTTCTGGTTTGTTTTGCAGGTGCATTCGACAGTGTCGGCCGGTTATTAGCTCAAGCAGAAACTCCCGTGTTCCAAGCAGAAGAAGCCAAAAAGGGACTCATTGGCATTGCTAGGGATTTACGTGGCCTGGCATATGTTTTCAACACAAAGACTTCATATATGATGCTATTTGACTGGATGTATCCTTTTAACTTTTTTATATATTACTTAAGTTCCTTGAATGTTCTTAGTTAAATGTGTTTATATGTTGTATGTATGTTGAATTGAAATTGTATCATTTAGAATACAAGAATGTTGTCATGCATTTTCAGATGATTCTAAAGTTTTTAACACATGTTGTGGGGTATAGAACCAAAGACGGGGAATCTGAAGCTTTGAGTGCATAGCCACAGACGTATTTTCTTGCAGTAAAGCAAATGACAGAAAAGGCAAGGAATTTACAGGGATCATTGAAGCTTGGCTGCATCTATTGCTTTTTACATTGTGACCCTTTTGTTCGTTATAATTAGATATGATATCTTATTAATATAGAAAATAATAGAAGCTGTATGATAGTGCATTCGAATAGAGTTGGCGGGGTGCCAAGTATGTCTCAAGAAATAGTTATCTTGCTTTGAGTTATGGCCTTTGTTAAGGAATAAAATAGCAAAGGACTTCATTTATCAGAGTACAAAGTCCTTAACATAATATACAGATATCCCACATATACCGGTGTCCTGGTCAGAGGTGTTGAAATCTGGAGTCATGACCCACAGATTACGACGCCTGTATTAAAGCTCTTTGCAGAGTTAGTGCAAAACAGGTCTCAAAGGCTTCAGTTTGATGTGTCCTCTCCCAATGGCATCCTCCTTTTCCGTGAAGCCAGTAAAGTTATATGTACATATGGTAAGTCACGTATGGTTGTGTTTTTAAAGATAAATGTAATTTGCTTCATCGGTTATATAGAATAGATGAAATATTCTTTTTGCAAGTATTGTTTAGTTTATTTAACAAACACAGTATATTATTTTCATGTTCTTCAACTTTAATTGGAGTAAATTGCTTATCATGAATAAGTGCTTTAGCATTTCTATGACTTTATCACATAGCCCTTCCCTGACAACTTCAGTATCTTTCCTCTCTCATATACATCCTCATTGAACCACACTTCAGATTCATACTTCTTTTCTGCCACCGCTGCTGCTTTTTTCCACCTCTCTCATACCTTTCTTCTCCCACTCCTTCATCATAGCCCATATACTACTTCAGAACTTCCTCCTTTAAATGCCTAAGTCCTTTCTAGTACAGAGGCTCTTTATCATTCACTTAGCTCACGTACTTTTAGGGTTTCTCTTTCTCTGGATGCCGTATATTCTAAGGCGTCTGACAGTTGTTAGATGTTATTACTGTACTTGCTCAGTAGCCTCTTATCATTTTTTTCTTTCCAATATGATGCCATGTCCTGTTGTTGCTAGTGGATACAGTATACCTCACTTCATCAGAAAAGGAAAAACCGCAGGTCTTGATCCTTTCGCCCTATCAATTCTCACTGCTTCTATCAGCTGTTATGTAACTAGAAAATAATGCAGTGGAGGCTGAGGTTATATAGAGACTTGGAAAGAAGTTAATTTTTTTACACATGTCTTCTGTCATGGTCAGTTTGGTGACCCCCCAAAAATTAAAGTTCCGACTTGGTAATGGTAAACTTTCACCCTTTTGTATATGATACAAGTTGTAATCAAGCCATGGTTAGTGCTAAGTATCAGACCAGGATTCAGGGGTACCATATAAGGTTTGCAAAACTAAATTTAAACCAAATATATGACTCCTTTCACAGGTTCGAGAATATTGGCCCAGGGAGACAACATTCCAAAGGATCAGATGTATCCTATGAGGCTCAAAGGTATAAGCATATGTTTCTCAATGCTGAAGGCTGCTCTGTGTGGAAACTACGTCAACTTTGGCGTCTTCAGACTCTATGGAGACGATGCTTTAGATTCTGCCCTCCACACGTTTGTTAAGCTCTTACTTTCAATTCCACAGTCAGATCTACTAGTAAGTTCTTGTAAGAATATCGTATGTAGTCTTCAGTGTTATATTGCTTATTAATGTATTATTCTGAATATTTACAATGCCATAAATGTAAGGTAGTATATTTTGTTTAATTTACTTTGGGCTAGAGTGCAAGGTTGGACCCCATAATTTATCCCTTTATAATGATACATAATTGAACTAATATCTCTATATGTAATATTCTATATTGGTTTCATTGCCTTCTCTCCCTGTGTGTTAACACAAATATACGCCATTCCAGGTTTATCCAAAGTTATCTCAAACTTATTACGTACTCTTGGAGTGTCTAGCTCAAGATCACATGAATTTTCTATCCACTTTAGAACCAAATGTCTTTCTATATATCCTTTCGTCTATATCTGAAGGACTCTCAGCTATAGGTAAGTACATTATTCTACAGCCTGTTATATACAATATATTATTTTGTAAGTCTTACATATTTCTGGCCTGTATAGAAATGAGAGCTGTCAGGTTGCAAGTTGCCATATGAGGGCATCTTATGTTTAAATATTTTTGGTTTGCATCGAATCAGTTGCTAGATCAGGTGACATAAAGATTGTGAATATAAGCGGAAGCTATAATGTTTTTACATCAAGAAAAATTGAATGCTGACCAGCCTTTTAAAACAATTATAGCTTGTCAGGGAAAGGTAAATGTGATGCAGAGGTGTGAGTTAAGATAGTTTTGATTATTGATGTACATAAATGTGGTATTGCATTGTTGTATACTAAACTTAATTTATTTTGTCATAAAGTGTTCGAGCATATCATATCTAGAGACATCATGATTATCATTTTGTACATACTCTATTTTAATAAACTTCTAGTAATTATTGTCATTGACTGGCATGTGAGATGTCAATATTAAATTATGGAATATTGCAGAGAATTGGTAGTGATGATTGTTTTTTTACGTGAAGAAGTAACAGTCAAGGCATGTATTTTTCTCTCAGTTGTTTTGAGTATAAAGTGGTAAACTTATGAAGTATATAGTCAAGAATTATCCATGAGTCGTCATATATTTGTCTTTATAGAGACATTGGCTTGGGACAGTCACTGTGTCGAGCTTGTTCATAATTGTATAGGCTTTGAGTTTTTCTTGAAGGACATGTTCGAGATATGTTTTGAAGAAGGTATGACTGTATCTTGTGTGTATGCATCCAGAAAAGATACGTGACATGGTGTTCAGGAAGGAGTGTGTCAAGTCCTCATTAATGGGGTGGGAGAATATCTGGTGAAGGGAGCAAAGAGTAAGTTGTGTCTGTGAATATTATAAGAAAAATGCATGGGTAATAAATGGATAATTTGTATTCTTGTCTGCTGAAATTATCCTGTCTGAAATACCTATATAGTGGGTTGCTATTGTAAATTTTCTTTATAATACTGAATTGGTTATTCATTATAACTATGCCTTGAGCAGACTCGACTGTGGCAGGGAAAGCTCCTCCGACAATACAATATTTGAATCCTTCAGCTGAACGTAAGTTCGTCAGTAACAGGAAGAGCTTATGAATTGAGATTGCTAAAGCTTTACTAGAGTCGTTCACATTTATTATGCATTCTGCCCTTGGTAGGCATTGTGAAAACTATTCTATAGATCTTGTTCTCTTAACGTAGTAGTATTTAATTTGGTAGATAATGTAAAATTACCTTCGTGATAATATTTTTCAACCCTTACGACTTTGAGCAGAGATTCCACTGTAAGTGGCTTGTATACTAGATTAATTTAAATAAGTCATTGCTCGGCATTCATCTTTCACAGAGTTTTGCGAGACTACATGACTTAAATTCTTACTCAGACAGAATCCTTCTGAAAATTCTATCTTGGAGAATGGCTGTTGCTTTCATATTTGTAAGAGGATCAGTATTGTTTACTGACACATTCTCTAATTCTACCTCTTGTGGATACCACTCTTTCGAATAACCATAAAGGGGATGGGAGTTTTTACCACTGAAAGGGGAGAGCAGTTTCTTTTTCATATATGTATTGTTATCAAACTTAAGCATTATGCAGCTTGACCTGAGGATCTTATTTTCAGTATTGTCTTCCTGTGGGAAAAAACTTATGAGGAGTTCCTCAATTCTTCCAGAATGAGCCAATGTGTGCATTCAGCATCCATAGCTAATGTGAATTTAAAGTTTTGTAGATTTTCCCATATTGACGTTTTCCCGTATTATATTTTATTGGCCTCCTATTGTTAGGTTTCATGTGTGCCAGTTTATACTGTATACTCTCTTATTGGGTTTGCTTGAATAATAGTAATATATACACCTTCCAGTTATATATTTTAGTAATGCCTTTTTACCTGTCATGACAGAGATCATTACCTGAAAAAAAGGACTAGGAGCTAACAAACGAGTAATTTTTTTTTTTTCATTTTCTCCTCCATGACATGTAGGCTTTTTTCTACCCCTCAGGTTTTTAGGCTTTAGGCATTCAAGTTGAGTGACATTATAAAAATGGCAATAGTTTTTTTGCTGTTTTTCCAAGTGTTATGTTGTTTTATACCACACCTTAGGATATTGGATATCCATACTCAGAGAACCAGATCAGTAATGAACTTTATTGAGTTCCAGTACGTATCTATAGTAGAACTCATTTTTGTTGTTTTCTCTTTCACACCTGCCAAGAAAGAAGAGTAGAACTATGGTAAATTACACGGTTCTTGATATAATAAAGTGCACAGCAAGTAATGATAAGCTATTCTTGATATTGCTATTCCCTAGGCTCCGTTGTCAAACAGTCCCAGGTCCCTTTGGGAGTGTATGTTGTGTTGATGGCGTATGTTGTTGTAATCAGTGCTACTTTCTATGATGTGTTTGATTGTATGCTGTGATGTGGTACATCCTGGACTGTATTTTAGCTTGACTTCTGTACAAGTTGTTTGACTTCTCAGATGTATGTAGGCTATTATTGTTGATATATTTGCAGAATCAACTTTAATAGGTATAAAGCTGTTTTGGTATTGGCAGTTGTATGATTCCCAGTTTTTCCATAAGTATTGTTGGTATCTAGTAAGGTGATGAGAGAGTAATTTTTCTTGTAGTATTTTGAAATCCATGGTGTAAAATGAGAGTTAGATTTGCACACTCTCAACTTCTTATGTAATAGATGAAACTATAAATTTCGGTATAAACTGTTACTAAAGATTGCTTTTATGATTTACTGACTTTATGTATATTTTCCTTGAAAATGAGAGATTTTTACATGTATAATTCACAGTTAATTTGTTCAGCAAAATACATTTCCTCCCCGTTGGAGAGTGAATTATTTCATTCAATTTTTCCTATATAATACTTCATCAGTATTATATATATATATTTTTTTTTCACGGGATTATTTGCATCTTCTTTGAAATTCAGAATACTGTATATTAATTGTTAATATATTTTTTTTTAACCTCCAGATCCAGTTTATGGTAAGATGATGACAAAGATCATTGGATTAACCTTGATGTGTGTTTTGGGTATTTGTGTTTTACACTAACAGTATTACGTGTGTTTTCTTAGATATTTTAGGAGTTTTCAGAATTTTCTGTTTGATTTTTTTTTTTTTTCATTTTAACAACGGTTTTCAGTTGATACCTAATATAACTTATACGAATTTCACTTGTGATCCAAAAATAACTTACTCCACATGTGAAACTCCTAGGGAACTACAGTATACCGCTAATAGAGTGCATGTTGTGTGTGGATGATTACAGTTTTCTCCATACTCCAATAATTTGTGTATAGGTTACTTGTAGTATGTTTTTCATTTGAATATATCATGGAAATATCTCCTCTCCTGGACTCACATGGATCAAGGATATACGATTTTCAGAGATATCGAAACCTTTTTGTATGTTTGTTTCATAATAAGACTGCTTCTCAGTTTATATAGGGACTTTTATTTCTCAGTACCAATGGAAAATTATTTACCAAGATACTTAGTATTTGACAATATGTGGTCTCATTTGTGTAATGGTTTACTATCTACTATTTTGGGGTGAGTTTTTAAACCTCTACTTGCCAGACACATTTTGTTTTGTGAAGAAGCTTTTGTCATTCTTACTTTAAGTACAGTACTTTATTGTAAGTCATATTGTACCAATTGTCTTTGGTATCAATAATAGATCCAATAAATTATATTTTTGTCCTATTTTACAGAATTAGGTTTTAGTAGCTGCAATGGAGAATGTGACCGTACCAAGCAATACATTCTCAGTAACCTCAGCAAGTTGCATCTCATAGTGCTTTAAGATATACATTCGACCTACTACATTCTTTTGGTTTATTCATCAGCCTTTATTTTTTCACAGACACAATGGTGTGCAGTGGTTGTTGTGCAACCTTGGATCACATTGTCACATACCTGTACAAAGTAATACATCATAAAAGTAAGTAGGTGTAATTTGGACTCCTCAAAAACCTGCATGTGTGATGTTGTCCTTTTTCAGATACAATGGTGTGTACTGGCTGCTGTGCAACCCTTGACCACATAGTTACTTACCTCTTCAAAACTGTACATCAGAAAAGTAAGTTGTAGACGCTTTTATTGATTTTGTTTGGGTTTGTTTTTAGATTTTGGTTTGTTAGCTATTTGGATCTTGTAAAGAAGGGTTACCCCAAGGTGCTTAGTTTATTCATTTTACGAGGCATGTCGCCTAGCCTAACTCTTCCCATCCCAACCCAGCCTAACCTAACCTATACATGAGGTTCTGGGGGTTACTCATCTTTACAGAATCCAACTTCTTTTTTTTTTTTTTATTCAAGCGTGATGCCATAACCTTCTGGATCTAACAGAATGCCCTTCCCTCGCCTCTGATATCACATTTTTTGTAGCGAGACAACTAATCAATGAAGGGAAGAATTAATGAGCTCCCTGCTCCCCTTTCATTCTATGTCTTTTTAATTGCAAGGACTATCTAGTGTAGATACAGTGCTCCCACATCACCTATTTATATACATGAATTAATGACTACATTTGTTTGCTTAATTATTTTCTTTAGAATTATAATTTTTATTTCATAAATAGTAGATTATTATTATTCTATATATATATATATATATATATATATATATATATATATATATATATATATATATATATATATATATATATATATATATATATATATATATGTTTACTCGTAGCAGCCTTGAATTTTTTCAAAAGATAGATTTTTTGTCTATGAAAATTTGTCATTGATAGGTATGAGCTTAGACTCTCTTCAAATAGCTTCTTCTCCACATAAGTGTAAATTAGATCAGTTGTCGCATGAAAAATTGTCCAGCATGAGGTACAAATGAGAGGAGTGGTAATTGAAAATACTGTTACTCTATTAATAGCTGCAAAAGTGGGTTACCTTAACACCATCGTGCCCATAACATCAATAATTTTTTTGGTAAATTTGACAACATGGATATCTATGTAGCTCATTCATCCAGGTCATTGTATTAGTTTTTGAGTTATTTGACTTCAGTTTACATAAATTTTTAATTGCAGTATACATGTATTATGTATGCATACCGAAATAATACATTCATCCATTCCTTCAGTTTTTACTTAATCATCTTAATGTAATGTTAAATTTGACTACTTATCATTCTGGTAGCCACTTTATTTGTATTGTACTTGCAAAGCTGAAAATAAAATTTAAGTGATCCCGTATGAGTCGCCTCTAAATTGTGCTTGTTTGTGAAGTGTGCGTTTATATTAGTGGAACTATGATGACCCCCAGTATTTACAACCTCACAGTGTAAAATTTTTTTAGTTATGGTGTGTCTTTCACTTAAGTTGATAATTGTGGATACAATATATGAATCAATTGATGCGATAAGGTAATGAAAATTTTTTGGTGTCCCTGTATGACTGATGTACAAATTGTATTCCTAAGAGCTGATACACTATACATGCATATACATATACAATGGCAGGGGTGGCCGAGTCAAAGCACACACATTCACCTGAAGCTAATGTACCTGAATTACACTTAATAATCAGATTCTTTATTCTTTGATTAGAATCCTGTGGTCAGATATATCCAGATTTAAGGCCTTATAACAAGGATCTCCTATGTACATTTATGGATTGTCCTTGTGCTGTGGGTTCAGGTCATAGTCAGAGACCGTTTGTATTGTATTAATTTACTTATATGATGTAATATCTCGTGTGGGGGAATGACAATACCACCTCCATGTTTCCCTGTGTGTTATGAAAGTTAACTAAATAGGACAGAGTTGGGGTTCTGGGAATCCTCACGTATTTCCTCCTGCAGTGAGTTAGGACACACAGGGATTCTGGTTGGACAACTTCTGGTGAATGCGTGTGCCTTGACTCGGTCACCCCTCTTATAGGTGGATCGTAACCAATTTTGCTATCGGATACTTCTCATATTAACCGTGTGGAAAATACAAGTGTAGAATGCTCTTATTTTCACTACCATATGAGAATGTATTTAAGAATGTACGCATTTGTTATTTCAATTTTTATTATTTCAGGTAAAAAAGGAAATGTAGATTTAGAATCTGATGCCTTAGTAAGAGTGATGAAACATCAGCCCACCATTCTCCAGCAGATGTTAGCCACTGTTCTAAATATAATTATGTTCGAGGACTGCAGAAACCAGTGGAGTATGTCGCGTCCACTGCTCCCCCTCATTTTACTAAATAACGAGGTGAATTTAAGCTTTTACAGTACTGTATTTATAGATTATATATTAGCCTCAATAGTTATAAACTTGGCCAATGTGTTTAACATGAAACGCAGACATTCTAATTTTTCCCCTTTTTTGACTCGCAGGTCACCTTACATGTCAAGTTTTTGTTTCACAGAATACCGTAGGCACTGGCACAATCACTCGTAATATCTCTTCTTTGCATTCACTCCTAACGATCTATTTCTTATCACCCTCTTCATCCCACCCAGACATTAACTTTCTCCATTTGCTTTGACTCACCTTTACATTCACTCTGGTAATTTTAACTTCAAGCTCTTTAGTTTTTAATATTAATATTACCAATCAATGAGGTAAATATTAAGTGTTTTCCAAGGTCTAAACTGTTTTTGCCAAACGTTCCAACTTCAGTAGAGCATTACTAGTTAACATCATAACATAAAGTGTTTTCTAATGTTTATGATGTATAAATCAATCTTTCTAGCCTCATATCTCAATATGAATAGGCTAATTTGCAGTATTTTTGTTATTATAGCTTATAAATCTGAATTAATTATAATCATAAGAAAAGACAGTAGTAAGACAATATTTGGTTATAACATGATATTCCATCTTAATTTTAATGTAATCTTTTTTTATTACTTTCTTATAACCTTTTCCTTTTTTATACAGTACTTTGGACAACTCCGGCAGCAAATTATAAGTCAGCAAGCACCAGATAAACAAGGAGCAATGGCCCAGTGGTTTGATAGCCTTATGGAAGGAATTGAGCCTAATCTTCTTACCAAGAATAGAGACAAGTAAGTCATTGTATTCTACTTTTCCATACTAATTTTTTTGAATACCTTGTAATGCCTTCTCATCACTGCAGATGAGATGAATTTTATTTTGCATTTCATGAACCACTGAAAATCATATTACTGCATTGGTATCTTCACTGGGTAAGTCACTACCTGCAGTCAATGGTAATGAAATGTATTTACAGCGAATTGTTTGCCATTATTACCATTACCATGAACATGATTTATTACGGTCATTGTGGCCATCTCTTGAGGTCGAGAATGATGGTCTTGCTCAGTTATCTGTGAACTCATTGGTGGCTGAGGAGTCCATATCTGGAAAACGTAGAGAAAGAAGTATACACGCACATTCCATGCTTGTCTTATAATAAAATAAAAGATAAGTGAGCCAAGTGCATTTTTTCTTGCACATATAGCTGCAAGAAATGTTAAGCTGAGTATTTTCTAAGCCCTTTTGCCTCTCCCTTGTTTGTTTGTATGTGGCCTGAAAAATTTTTCAGAAAGTTTTCTTTGGTAATTAGATTATTCTTTAAGTACCCTCCTCATTTTGCTTGAAGCATCTTCTACATAATGATTAATGTATGAGATGGAACTCATGAACACAGGCTCTGTTGGATTACTAATTTACTTATGTAAAGAACATTTATTATCATCCTTTACTTCATAGGATATGTTGATGGAGAATGATTTCTGCATCAGTATTTACGTGTTGTAAGAGCTCATTAAGAGGTATAGGGGAGTAAAGGGCTGGCAGCCCCATGTTTGAAACCAATTTCTATTTTAACTAATAGTAGATGTGATGATATCATAAGTATGTAGAAGCCCAAGTGTCTGTTGCCATCTTGATATCTTCAGCAAGATATGGTGCTGTCATAAAAGAAAATTTTTGCATTCAAATCTAGGGAGCATACATTAATTTTACTTTTTTAGCCATCAGTCAAGTGTAGTAAAAAAATTTGTTTTAATAAATTTATACTTCCTTTTCTTCATTTTAATTTCAGATTTACTCAAAACTTGTCTGTATTTCGTCGTGATATTAATGATTCACTCAAAGGACCAGTTACTAGTAGTGGAGGAGGTAGCAGTAGCGAGATGATGACTTCGTGACGACAACACTATCACCAGAATGGTCTCCGTTTCACTCCTCACAATCCCAGCCATCATTATCGTCGCCGTTGTTATTCTCTCTCCATTGCAACCGCGAACACGGATTCTGTTGTAGCCGCATCTGCCATCGGCGTTGTGACCGATTCTAATAATATCCACTGCTCTCATTTGTGGTTAACTTAGATATGATCACGTGTCTAGGCAGCCTAGAATCTGTTTGGAAGATCATATTTTTTAGATTTTTTTTTTTTTTTTGAAAGATGGGTTAAATTTTGTACAATAATTGAAAGGGACCTGATTTAATTATAGCCTTTTTGTGATGCTCCTTTATGCAGACCCGTATTCTGTGCTGTTTTTTGACCAAAGGATTTCTATGCCATGTATCTCTGTCCATGGTGGAAATAAAAAATGACGTTGCATGCATTCTGACTTCATGAAGCATATAGAATTGTGCCTCAAAGACTATCCAGTGTGTGAAATTCAGTGAGAAATCTGTGACTAAGACATATATTCTCTATATTTTATAAAAAAAGTGACATATGTGACGAGTTGTTTAGCTGATGTCCCGTAAGTGTCCAAAAACAAAGACAGTTTCTGTCGAGCTCGATTGCATCAACATAGACACTGTAATGCATAATAACTGAAGTTGTGTACAGTTCATTACAAAGACCGCTTTCTGTTGGCATTTGCCTATCTTAAGCCTTATAAAAGACCCCAAAGGGTATCTTTGCATTTGAGGAGGAGGTGTAACGTTCTAAGTTTGAGGAACCTGATTTATTGAGGAAATCAATTTATCTTTGGGTGTTATACAATATGGCAACGCATTAAGTTTTTTCTTAAGGTCAGTATGACTAGAAGTTCTGTACAGCATAGGGCGATTATGAAGTATTCTGTCCATCCCAGTGTAGGTTGGCTTTCAGTAGCGCTGTTGTGAGTGTCTCGTACACTTTTTAAAAAGCAGATAAAGACAACCAATAGTGTGAAGACGGATATCAGAGCTTGTAAGTTGTATGTGCAGAAGAGGTTATGAATTAAATTATTTAAACATCAGAATGGCTTGCAGTCAAAAAGGAATATCAGAAACATAGTTATGGTATGTTTTTCAAACTCTGCAAGGACTCCGTGTCGGCATTTATCTTGTTTCCAGCGTTTTTCATCCAAGGTGTTTGTAAGTGCCACCAATATGACACTCTGGTGAAGTATTTTCATGTAGCTTACACATTTATTTCTAATTCATATTTGAAGAATACTCTTTATTCTTTTGAATAATTGTTTTTATTACTTCGATCCTTTTGCTAATGGTTAGTGTGCCTCAACACTACTTCGGGCGAGATATGCAACATAAGAATTTAATATTTAAATCTTGGGATGCAAAAACCCATAATGTGTATGAAGAGAGTAATGAGAGTGAAGCTACATCCCCCAACAGAATAGAAAGAAAAAAGGAGACTTGTACAATGTTTCTGTGATGGAATGACATATTGTTTAAATAAAGGAAAACATTTTTGTTTCATTTTTCATTTAGCAAACTAAAGATGTGGAAACCCATATGAGTTTATATTTTATAATTTATAATTTTGTGCAGTATTATATACTCCTATATTTATTTCTAATGATGATGGACTATACAAGGATGAATAGCATCAAAAAGTGGTCCAAAGATATTGCTTCTGGAGTGTGATTAAGAAAATTTCCGTAATAAATAAGACTTTATTCTCTTTTGATAGCATCAGGTGATATTACAGTCATAGATGAAATAATAATTCGAGGAACACTGTTGTGGCAGAAGTTTTATGTAATTTGGCAAACTAGGCGAATAAGTATGTTTTGCATATGATTGTCTTACTTCATTATTTTACCCTTTTTATTGTTTCTTATACTTTCTCACACAATGGGGAGTACTAGTCTCTCCCCCTTTCCTTTTTTTTTTTTTTTTTTTTTTTCTTTAGGACAAATATGATAAATTATTGTTTTCTTTTTTGGTGTCGGCTACCCCCCAATTAAAGAGGGAAACAGCCAAGGTAGATAGAATAAATAATGATATATATCACCAAGTGCAAAAATAGTACCGACCAGGAGATTGTGAGTTACGAGCATAGAGCTTTCTTGCAAATACATAAATACCATAAGAAAACATGGGATTTAAGTAAGACCATCTACAAAAGTAGTGTGTTCTATGCAGCTTTTTGTCATGCCTTTCAATTTTGATGAGCTCATAAGGAAGAGTTTCTTGTCTTCTCTAAACTGCAGCTGGGAAAGCAATGCTAGATGTCCTCCCTAATGCTCCACCATGAGGTCGAATGCAGGTCTGTCAACTCTCAATTTTGATGAGCTCATAAGGAAGAGTTCTTGTCTTTAAACTGCAGCTGGGAAAGCAATGCTAGATGTCCTCCCTAATGCTCCACCATGAGGTCGAATGCAGGTCTGTCAACTCTCTAGTCTTGCATTCTACCCATATGATACGGTGACTCGACATACGAGAACGTTTTACATTCTGTCTTATCAGTGGAGATAGCTAACCCTTTACTTTTATTCTACGACATGTAGCAAACACGAGAGAGGAATTTATCCTACCCCACCATTAGAGGGATGTCTATGTTGGTTGTTTGACCTGCAGGAAATACGAAACGAATTCTTTCTCCTGCCCCTTCAGCAATATATGAGGGATAGGAAAATATATTTTCCTCTGCATCTGTTGAAAAGTGTCCACCATAAGCATATTGAAGCAAATTAAAAAAAAAAAAAAAAGCTGCTCTCTGGACAGAAATGAAGTTTAATATAAATTTTCAAACATGGATTTTCAATTTTGCATTGAGCGTGGATTATACTTTTAATTTTCTCATTTATAATGTATCAAATTTAAAGAAGAGCATACTGATTAATTTTATTTTGTGTATACAGTATTAGTTATTTTGAGGTTTTATGTAGCTTCCGGTTGTGTGTATATATTATATATATATATATATATATATATATATATATATATATATATATATATATATATATATATATATATATGGGTGTGTGTGTGTGAATGGAAAAGGAAATTTTATTTTCAGCCCTTTGAAGCCGGTGGGTGAAAAAACAAGTGAGCAGCAGGGTTCTGTCATACTCTGCTCATCCTCATCTCATTTCTTGTGGCAAGAGAATATTTAGCTCAGGAGGAAGGGATTTCCATCTCTTTCTTCCCCTGTCATTTGTAGTTAGCTTTTTCTACCCCACCAACGTGGCTTTGCTAGTACTGTATATGATGAGCATAATAGCTGAGGGTTGGTATTTTCCTGATAGCTAAATTATTTAGCAGTACTGTATTGTTGAATAAGGCATTCTGACTTCTTATTTCATGATGCATAAGCAAATTTGATAAATATTTATCATTTAATTTTATATCAAGAATTTTTTTAAATTACATATCCATTCATTTTGATATATCCCCTATCACCAGTCTGCATAATGATTGTATTGTTTACTAGTAAATTTTATTAAATTGGGGGATGGAAGTTGTTGAAATAATAATGTGAGGATGCGATAGTGGATGTGTGACATAACAAAGGAGGATAGAATCAGCAACACAAGCATCAGAGGAGCAATGAAAATAGAAGTTTCGAAGAAGAGGCAAAACTTAGATGCTAGAGGCGTGTCATGAGAAAGGATGGAGAGGGTGATGAGAAAAGAGTACTAGATATCGAAGTGCAGGTATGAAGGAAAGGATGACTTGGGACAAGGTGGAAACATTGTGCGGCACCAAATATACGAGAGAATCGCTTGGATACCAACCACAGGTAATAATCAAATAAAATTTCGCTTGTTATTTACTTGTTTATAAATATATTAATTCTGGATCCAGGTCAATTTCAATATACTTCACAATAGTGTGTCAAAGATATTCCCACAAATCCACAGGATAGTTTTCGTTCCCCCCATCCATGTCGTCGTTTATCTGTCTGCTTTCTTTTGAAAAATTAATTGATCAATTGGTGTGATATCTGGTGATGAAATCCCTTAACCTGGGGGGATTAGGAAGAGACCAGATATCTGTAATTACCAATTTGTGTTTATAGAAAGGTGCTTTAAGTTGCAACTCCCGCTCCCCCCTTGTTACTCGCTGTATACTATAGCTTATGTTATTGGGGGGTCACCATTAAGTCAATGCTAAATACGGAGGGATTTTAAAAAGGCACTCCAAGAATCATAAAGCCAGGAAGACACTGATTCACTGATTTCCCTTCCCCTCCTATCCCATCCTAATGATCATGATGACATCATTAGTCGTCTGACCCCTGTCTCGGGGAGAGCAATGAGGTCTCTTTCCCAGAGCTGCATGGAAGATTTCTGTAGTTGAGAAACACAAACGGTGACGATGCTAAAGTGAAATCAAAGGGAGATATCCTATACATAATCCACAATCATGGAAGGCCCGAAACGGTGGAAGAAGTAAAGAACAAAAGAGGTAATTCCCTTATGAGGGACTCGGGTAAGTGAGAGAAAATGCACACTTAGTTTTAATTGTTCCTGTTTTTTTTTTTTAATCCCCATCGAGATGGATATAGACAGGCTGGAGCTGGGGAATTGTGACTGGATGCTCTTCTTAACACCCCGCAGTGGGCAAAGTAATGCCCAATAGACGAAAGAAGGGAAGAGGGTTATAATTTTACAAAGTGCCAAAAGGGAAATTTAGGTTAACACTTCCTTGGTTCCGCAGTCTAGAATGGTTGAAGGTTAAATAATAATTGTCTAAGTGTATCTTTTTGCAATTGTACCCGTCACAATTAGGAGAGAATGTAATAATTTTCCAATGTTTTTTTTTTTTTTTTTTAATATGATTTTGAAAATTGTCGGAAAATGTTAACCTAGCTTATCCTACCCCCCCCAAAAAAAAAATAATAATTTACGGCAGTTTTCAAGGCTACATTCATTGAAATATGTCAATGAGCATAGGAAAAATGTCATAAACTAGTATTTTTAAGTGCAACATCTAGTTCATTCCCAGTTACTAGGAATGTTCCACAGGGCACTGTTCCTTCTCTTCATCAACGATCTTTTCCTGTTCCCATCTCCCTCTCCTCTTCACGCCTTTGCCGACGATTTTGCCCTTCATTTTTCCTCTGCCTTCTCTTCACAACGCTCATCTGCAACTCGTCTCCGTCTCGTATCACTCTTTCTTCAACTCTTAACTCCGCACAGAGAGTATCAGAGTGGCGAACCCAAAATTTGACTACATTCTTGGCTATCTCTCTATCTTCTTCACCTCCTGATAGCCCTATTGTCTTCGAAACTAACGACAATTACCAATTAATTCTATTTACTTACTAGGGAATCAGATAAACTTTAACTTGTGCACATTTCTGAAACTGCATCTAAGAAATTGGGAGTGCTGTTTCGTTTTCGTTATTACGTTTCCTCTTCTCAGTTACGTAAAATCTATTAAGAGTTTTATGTGTCCCTGCATAGAATAACTGCTCTCATATCTGGTGCACTTTTTATACGTAGCGCCTTGATATTGACTCATCAATAACCCTTCTCTTACTTTTGATCGAGATTATTGTTCTCTTCGTTGTAAGGTATCATCCCTTTCTCTTTTCTCTCGTTACTATATTATACAGATGATAGTGCAGCATTTTCTTCCTGTTCATACTGCATATTTTCTCCCAGTGCTTTCGACTTTCGTAGCTGAAGGCAACTTTATGCAATATTGAGTCACATTCCTGTGAACAGACGGATGTGGCTTTGATTCTGGATGTCCTTGGATCTCATGAGTAACAAGACAAGAGTTATCAAAACCAGTCCTTCTGCAAGCCCCATAGCACTTCACGGAAGAAACCACCATCTCGGCTCATCAATATTTTAAACCCATGGCATTCCAGCAGATGGTACAGAGGCCAGTATATTTGCAGTGAACTTTTAGGTCCCGTATCATCTGCAAAGACCATATTTATTTACCCAAATATATTTAAGCATTTTATTTTTTAAAGCATGGTGCAAAAAAAATTCACGTGCAGATGTACATATGATATTTATATAAATGGATATATATATATATATATATATATATATATATATATATATATATATATAATATATATATATATATATATATATATATATATATATATATATATATATATGTTTCCTGCTTTATGCTCACTATTAATCCCATTCGCATATGGTTGGACACATACAGGCTGGAGCATGGGAATGAAGACTGGATACCCTTCCTAAGGCCGGCGGTGGTCTCGAACACGGGTTTGTCTCTTTCCAACTTGAGTGCTCTAGACACTACGCTCTGTAGACCCCATATATATATATATATATATATATATATATATATATATATATATATATATATATATATATATATATATATATATATATATATATATATATATATATATATATAATTTTTCTCCAGTATATAAACATAATACAGCAAATTACTAAGATGATGATAAAAGAAATACCTTTAATAATATCATGATGTATTTCTATGGCCATTTGTTTGATGTTTTGGAGTAAATGGGGTGTATGGAAGAGGACATCTCGTAGGAAATCAATTTCTGATGTTTCCACATCCATTTTGATCATATCTATGGGCCTGTCCGTAATACCTAAATGTTTCAAGATGTTTCCATATGTATCCACTGGGTGATGCTGAAAAGGATGATAGAAAACCATGTACAGGGATTATAAATGTGTTTCTTACTTCTGTGTAGTTAAGGTCTAAACAGAAGACTAGGGAAAAAATTATATTTTCTTGTAAAGAGAACTAATTGTACCTCCAAAACTCAGTTTCTGGCTATCTCTTTCTCTTCTACTGATAATCCTATTGTCTTCGAAACAAACGAAATTTACCATCTTAATTCTATCAACATATTAGGACTCCATATAGCCTCTAACATGTCTTGGAGGAATCACATAATCCAAATTTCTAAACTTCATCCAAATTTTTTTTTTCATTACTTTTCCACTTTACAGTTGCTTAAACTTTATAAAGTTTTTATCCGTCCCTGCTTAGAATACTGCTCACACATCTGGGGTGCTTCTTCTTATACTTATCTTCTTGATAAGGTTGAATCTAAGGCAGTCAGACTCATTAATGATCCTTCTCTTACTTCTAGTCTGGATTATCTCTCTCTTCCCCGTAAGGTATCTTCCCTTTCTCTTTTCTATCACTGCTACTGCCATCACTGCTCTGATGAGTTGGCGAGTTGCATCCCTCCCCAACTGCCGAGGCTGCGTAACACTCGCCAAGCTGTCTCATCTCACAGGTACTGTGTGGAGATTTGTAGCTCACGGATTGGTCGGTGCAGCTACTGCTTCTTCCCATCTACCTCCAGACTCTGGAACTCTCTTCCTCCTTCTGTCTTTCCTAATTCTAATGACCTATCTTCCTTCAAAATACGAATCTATCGTCATCTCAGGGCCTAAACCTCCATATCTCTAGGTCCTCTGTACTTTGACTATTTTGTCTGTCTGTCGTTTTCCTTTGTGTAACATTACCTCATCTCTGCCTTGTCCTTAACCTTTTCCTTATCCTTCGTCTTGGTGTTCTCTCGTGCTCGGGCCTTTATTGATGAGGGCAATTTTTGCCTGTCCCGGTGTCACACTCATAAAAAAAAAGGATTAAGATTACTGTATATATGTTTTTTGTTTGAATGTTCGTTTTATGTCTGAACTGAAGACTGAGAACATAGTCGTCAGGTTGTTGTAAAACAGATTATATATATATATATATATATATATATATATATATATATATATATATATATATATATATATATAGTTATAAATATATATATATATAAATATATATATATATATATATATATATATATATATATATATATATATATATATATATATATATATATATATATATATATATATATATATATAGTTATATATAGTTATATATAGTTATATATAGTTAT